>JADRCD010220113.1:0-14578 GCA_019843815.1 Montemys delectorum
CATTCAGTCTCTTAATTCTTATCACTGTGACCCAGTATGCATCTCTCCAGTGACTGCTGACCAATGAAAAAGAAAGTTTTTTCTGATAAAGTCTGGACCCAGCACAGATCTGCCCATGCCAGCAGCAGGATTGACGGAAAGAGTTTGGGTTGTGTGGTCTGGGCCTGGGAAGGGTTAGGAAGCCCTTACCTGCCTGCACTGGGAACTTTGCAGAGGTGCATGCCAGTTGGACCTAGGGATCAGGTCAAATCTAGGTTATTTATGAAATACTATGAATGTTGTGACTGTAATTGTTCCCAGTAAGAATCTAGACAAGGCACAAGTCTGTGGTATAATGGCCTACGATCCAGAAACTTAAAATCTAGTCTAAGATCTGTCACCTTGACTTCACTTCAGCTCTTAGGATCTTAATTTTTATACCTACGTAAGACAGAGTTGGATTATATCATTAAGATATCATCTCCTTATATTGTGTAGGCAAATTTTTAATCCAAATGCAGAATAGAAACCTGAGTAGATAAAAAGAAACTCAAGAGTTGTGCCAGAAACTGGTAAGTTAAATTCCTCATTCTAACACTACACTTGTCAGGAAAGGCACCATCAACAGCACAGGCGAGGAAATGGAAGCTTAGAAAAGTGAGCCCACTTGTCTGTGATCACATCTGTGCACACGAGAGACTGTGCATTGCCTGAAGCGAGTCTTGTTTACGATTTCCACTGGCTTTCTATCTCTGAAAAGTTGGGATACTCAAGAGCCCACTCCATACAGGTCAGTTAAGAAACAGTGGAGAAAAAGAATAAATCTTACGGAGAACCAAGAAATAAGGTATTCCTTTTCTTTTGTCACTTTAAATAATTAGGGGCAGGAATGGCTTCTGCTTCTCTAAAGGGATTCTGAAGTGCCCCTTAACCATGCCGGCACTGAAGTCTATATGCCTTAGTAGTAAATGCTTTGTAGTTCATTAAGTATCCAAAAACAATATCAGATATATAATATGAAGAATGTCAACTTTCATTTTTATGATCCTGACTCACTGACTGTCATAAGCCAAGAGATCAGTTTTTATGGCCAAGCAATCTTAAGACGCAAGCACAGTACCAAGAACAGCCTTCTTTCTACTCCTTGTCTAAAATAATGTATCTCAATGCAAGCAAACACCTACAATAAATGTTGTTAGTAATTATTTCCTTACAATAAAAAACAACTTCAATTCAGAATGTAAGTGCCATTAAAGTTATGTTGAACCTATTCAGCTTTCGTTTTTTATCGTATTATTTCACTCAGAAAGCATGGCATGCTCTCTGGTCCATTAATGACGCCCTTCTGGAAGAATTCATTAAATCAATGGGAAAGCACTAAGATGGGTAAGCGCTCTTCAATTTACAGGTGAAGTAATTAAACATACAAGTAAGTTGCCAACTCCGAGCCAGCTTGGAGGGTAAGCAATCCCTGTATTTCAGGAAAGGGGGAGGAGAAAAAGCAACATAACCTCTCTCTCCTGTCATGTGAGGAAGTAGAAAACTCAATGCTTACACGTCAGAGATTTCCATCTAATCCACTGACATTCCCACGACAGCGTGCTGCCTTTCAGACATGAATGAAACTCTCGCATTTACATGAAAATGTCCATTTACAAACCTAGGGCATTCAACACTCTGTAGCCTTTCAGCAAATAATTCTTACGGAGAACCAAGAAATATTCCCCATTTGGGACGATGGAGTGAACACTTCGGACAGGATAAGGAGAACTTTTTTTTTTGAGAACTAGAAATGAAACTATGTTTTAAGATTTTGTTCAATCCAACTTAAAATTCAAACGGGGGCGGGGCTCTTCTATATTTAAAGAGTAGAGGTCAATTTCAACCTCAGTATGTCAATGTTTTTGATCATCACATAGTAGTTCTGATTTCTAGTAGCTTCCATGGGTATTTTATTTCATTTTTGAGTATTCTGAGTTCCTTGAGAGGAGGACCAGTGTTAGCCTACCTTGCAACCCAGCCGGAAAACGGGACTGAAACACACAAGTTAGACTGACGGTCACTCCCAGTCGCCACCGACACTACCCACGTCCCTCATTCCCTCTCCGATATAAATGCCACCTCAGTGCAGGAAATAAAAACTGAAAGCGTTCCCAGCGAGTCAGAACACGGACAGAACTTGAGCAATCCCCGAGCAGGAAGGCTAAAAAGCAGCCCGTAGAAGCGGGGCTGCGGGGGGACGGCAGGGACCAGCGAGGCTCGAGTGGGCCGCTCTGAACAGCAGAGGGGCGCCGGGGTCGGAAAGCGACGTGCGTCTGGCCGGGCGACAGCCACCAGGCCCCTGCTGGCTGTCTACACCGTCCGGGCGAGCGCGAGCGGGCGAGCGAGCGATCCACTCACCCTGAACCCCGGCTACGCAGGGCGGTCCCCAAGGCCACCGGGTTTCGCTTCCCCAGTGTTTGGAAGCCGGCTGATAACAAACCGGGTCGCCAGGGGTCACCACGGGCTTCCGGTTTCCTCGAAGACGCCACCGCTTCCCCCGTCAAGGTGGCCGTCACAGGTGCAGCGAGGGAACCCCATGTCTTCCGCCGCGGCTCCCGCAGTCAGGGGCCCTGGAGGTCACCGAGGAGCCGAGCAGGGCCGGCCCGGGGCCGCCCGAACAGGCCCGTTACCCGGCAGCACGCGCGTCCACCCCGGGGCCGCCGGCCGGCGCCCGCTGCCCGGCTCAGGGGCCGGGAGGCCGAGAGGGTTCCGGAAGGGTCTCCGACCGCCCCGCCGCCCACAAAGGTGTCGCCGCGGCGCGCAGGCCGTGTGCCAGCGCAGCGCGACGAGACCGGAAGCCGGACCTGAAGACCAAGAGGGCGCCGCTAAGCGGCGCTCTAGCGGGGCGGGGCGGGGCGTACTACAGGTCCCACGAGCCTCCGCGGCAGGCTGAGGCGCACTACGAGTCCCGTGAGCCTCCGCGGCGGGGCGTACGTACTACCAGTCCCAGCGGTCTCCGCGGCGGGTGAGGCGTCGCGCCCAGCCGCAGGGAGGCGGAGTGGAGCTGAGAAAGCGTCCAGGCTGGCGGCTGTTGGGCTGAGGCTCGCGTTCAGGGCGCCCTCTAGCGCGTCCTTTCCATTCAGCGGCCACTCGGATTCCGTGAGGTGGGTGGGTCCGTGCGGCTCCGCTTGGAGGCGCCGGTCGCGAGGGTGCTAACCCGAGAGCTGATGGCGCGTCTGGGGCCTCGCGTTTCGGGTCGCGTGGCGGTCCCCTTGGGTATCTTTTGAAGCACGGTCGCTGAGTATTGCCCGTGGCCCCTACTGACTCAGTTGGGGTTCCGGGAGGCTCTCCTGTGCAGCAGGAGAAAGGAGGACTCCGACTCGTTCTGGCTACCTTAGAGTGGTTTCTAGGTGATATAATCCTTCGTGTTTTGAGGCAGAGTTATGCATGCCAGAATGGCCGCGCGCACACACTTGTTTCCATCACCAGGTGAAGAATTTTAGTCATCTAGAATTCTCGCTGGCTGTAGTTTGCTAAATTTTCGTATTTGTTTGTTTGTTTGTTTGTTTGTTTATTTTATGTTTGGGACAGGGTCTCAAGTAGCCCAGGCAACCCTCACATTTTTGAATGTTTTGTTCTCCTGCTTCTGTCTGCAAGGTGCTGGATTTGTATGTTACCAAGCTATGCGGTGCTGAAGATTGAACCCGAGGCCTTGTGCATGCTAGGCAAGCATTCTGTCTTGAAGACATTGAACTGTATGGTTAGGCATAGATAAATTAATTGCAATCTTAAGGGGTCACAGACAGAAAAAAGACCACAAGTTCTAGATTATTTCTGGTTAAATGTGAGATTCATAGTTATAGAAAGTTAATATTTATTTACTGACAACTAGGAAAGCTCATGTTTCTTGGCCCTATATTATTTTGTCAACTGAAACCTTAAATTCCGTCATTGTTCTGTGGAAGGTCTTTGAGTATATAGTATTGCCTATACTATACTTTTTTCACTGGAGTAGATTTGGTTTTGAACAAACCAAAAATATGGACCTTGGTATAACTTACTACTATGGCTCAGCTCTCTTGGGAGCAAATATTTATTTTTAGGGTTAGTACAAGTATTTTGATAATAGCTTGTTTAAGCAATGAAAGCCTTTTTGTTTTTCATTGTTTTTAATGTGTGCTGTGCTTTGCTAGCATGTGTGTGTGTGTGTGTGTGTGTGTGTGTGTATGTGCACGCACTGCCCATGCCTGCCAGCAGTGTTGTTTCCTCTACATGTCATGTGTATAGGCTAAGTTCTTTAGGGAGGGAATGGTTTTAATAAAAAAATATCAAATACTAAAACAGTTTTAAAATACTGCCAAAAATAGAAAACTTGACACATAAGAAAACTTGATGTATAAGTTAGCTTTCTCATTGTTATAGCAAAAGCCAGACCAAACCAAAAAACAAAACAAAACAAAACAAAAAAACCTTGACAAAAGTAATTTAATTAAGGAACGAAGAGTTTATTTTGGCTCAGGGTACCGTGCATGATGGTGGGGAAGGCGTGGAGACAAGTGTGTGATCACAGGTATGTGATTACAGATGTGTGATCACAAGTGTGTGATCACAGGTATCTGATCACACTCAGGAGGCAGACGGAAGAATGCTGATTTTTTGTTCCCTTTGCCACATTAGGATGTGGAGACTCCCTCATGGACATGTCCAGAGGCTTGTTTCCAGGGTAATTTTAAATCCCATTAAGTTGACAGTCTAGGTGAACCAACACACTCCTTGCCAACTTGACAGTCATATCACTTTAAAATCATAACATCCCACCCCTGCCCCCTAGTGTTTCATTTTCATCTCACAATGAAGAATATGCTTAATTTACCATCCAAGGTTTCCATAATTGCTAACAGTTCCAATATCATTCAAAAATGTAACTTGTACCTATCTCCAATTACATAAAAAAAAAACACATTACATCCAGCACACAATGGCACAGAATAAATAGTCCTATTCCAAAGGGGAATGGGGCAGAATAAGGACAGGTCACACCCAAGTGAGAACAAAGCCCAGCAGGGTAAACAGCAAACCTTTCAGCTCCGTGTTTAATATCTGGGTCTGGTGATGGAATCCCTTATATTTCAAGGGGCTTAAGTATTCCCACGCAGCTTTGCTGCCTGCAGCAACTTAGCATCTCCCTTGGGCATCTGCACTCTATCCTGTCAGCCTTCCTCAGAAGACGACCTGTCTGACAATTATACAACCTTGGGTCTCCATTGCAATCTCGGCTTCACTTTCACAGCTCCATGCTGCTGTCAGCCGCTGTCTGAAATACCCCTCTCAATCTTGCATCTTTTTGCCTTTCAATCAGTACCACATAGAAAGCACTGTCAGGCTCTGCTACCAGCCTAAGCTGCAGCTGACCTCTTGAACCAGTTACCACAGCCCCTGTCTACAGTGCTGTGACAAAAGCCTGGCTAAGCGATTTAAGGGAAAGTTGACTTGGATTTTAGTGCATGGTTTGAGGGTGTCGTGTCAAGAACGTCATGGTAGGAAGAGCTTGAAGCAGCTGTTCATATTTCATCCACAATAAGTGAGCAGAGAGATTTGAAATCTGGCGCTTAGCTCACTTTTAAAATGTACTGTGGTTAAGGACTCTCATCTATGAGTGACAGCAAACATGGTTGGCCTTCCCTCCTCAGATAGCCCAGTCTGAAAACTCCCTGGCCAGATTCCTGTTTCCATTGTGGTTCTAAATCCCATCAAGTTGATGTTAAACAGCATAAGGCTTTTAGGTCAGTCTGGGGCTAAACAGTGAGTTCCAACCCACCCTCATTGCACCACATAGCTCAATAAAATAAAATAAAATAAAATAAAATAAATAAGCAAGCGAACAGAAAACCAACCAACCAAACAAACAAACAAAATTCAACAACAACAAAATATAAAATTAAAAATAAAAATAGAAATAACACTGATTGAGTAACCCTGCAGCACTCTGCTTTTCCTAGAAAGAGTGAAAGTTGGACCTGTAGGAGGTATGTTTATTTCATGGTGCTCTGATAACTAAGATGTGGAACAAGCGAAAAGTCTACCTTCAGTGACTGGATGATGAAAACGGTGTAATATGGACATCTTACAACAGCAAACCCTGTCATTGACAACAGCATGGATGAAGATGGAGAACATTAGGTTATTTAAAGTTAGCAGGTACTGGAAGACAAAGCTCTCATGCTTTGATTTATGTGCCTTGATCAAAACAGCCCCTCACTGGCAGCTGTCCCATGAACATCTTTAGCATATAGATAGATTACTAAGATTGAAATTGGCCTTTAATATGCATTGTGAAATTTCAGTGATTATGGTTTTCATTTTATTAGTTTTTACTTTTTTTTCAAAAAGATTTAATTTTTTTTTTTTTTTTAAGCGTGTACATATAAGTGTGGGTGCCTTCAGAGGCCAGAAGAGGGATTCTGATCATGTGGAGCTGGAGTTACATGTAGTTGTGAGCCGCCCGTGTGGGTGCTGGGGACTGAATTCCAGTCCTCTGCATAGGCAGTCCATGCTCTTAGCGACTGAGCATGTCTCCAGCCCCGCCTTGAAGACTTCTAAAGTAGCAGAGTCTAGTTGCCGTAGAGGGCCCTAGCCTTTAATTATGCCGATAAATTCTGCTCCCCTGCTACTTGGATTTCTCAGACAGAATGGAATCTACTAGTGATCGTCGCTATTGAACAAGATGAAAAATTATTATTATGCATCTTAGAACTATGCTAGAAGCTACCCAGTAGTATCTGCGTAAACTACCCTCTAAAGGGTAGTCTCACCCAGATAATAGGCTGTTAATCAGCTTTTGCTGAGTCATTAAGTGTAATCTACAGTTGACTTAGAGGCACAGATTTGTTAATTAGGTAAATGAATGAACAGTGAATGTTAAATTTTCATCATAGAGGAGATTAAGGATAAATGCACTTTAAAGATTAGATGCAAACTAAATATTTAATATCATTTGAGAAAAAAAGTCATGAAAGACAAGATAATTAAAGTGCTCTCATTCTGCATTTGTTCTAGCATATTTCAATTTTCTTATCTAACTACATTTAAAAGAACTCTAAAAACAAAACCTCAGATTTCTTGTACCTTCGTTGTGCCAAGCACTAAATGAGTTTTTCTCATAGACTATTTGTTTGCATGTGCATCTGTGTTTATGCATGTTCTCCTGTAGGAATGTGAATGTCTGGGTAGATTCGCTTGTATTTGTATGCACATTTGTGTGTGGAGGCTCAAGGTTGATGTCAGATGTCTTCCTTCATCTTTATCTATGTTTTTATTAATAAAAATAATTAAAAGTTTTTATTTTGATTGGTGTTTATTATTTGTATGAAGTAATGGACTTCAGCATGACATTCATACATACAAACTGTGTACTTTGAGCACACTGTCTTGGCCCCTTGTACCTTCCTTATGGGTTCCCCATCATCAATCAATAGCTTTTTTTCTACTTTCATGGTTTCTTTTCTAAAATGTCGGTTCTGCATGCAAGAGAAAACATTTGTCTTTTTGAGTATTAATTATTTTGTTCTGTAAGATACCTCTAGTTCCAAACATTTCCCTGCAAATGACATGATTTTATTCTTCTTTATGGAGGAATAATACTGTGCTGTGCAAATATTGCTCACTGTCTTTATCCACTGATTCAGTGCTGGGCACGTAGGCTAACTGTAATTTGGCTGTTGTGAATTGTACTGCAGTGATCATGTGGGTGCAGATCTCTCTGTTATAGACTGACTCAGAGTTCTTCAGCTAGATACCTAGGTGTGGCTAGCTGGATTGTAGTTTAAGTTTTAGCTTAGCCTAGAGAAGCCAATGTAGGAGTAGTGTAATTTGAAGGCCTGTTAGCCAATGTTACAGGTTTCATTCTAGGCTCCAAAAACTCCAAAATCAGAAGAGATGGGAGCAGAATGTGAATGAATATCCTGGCTAAAACATTTAGAGAGTGAAGTCAGTCCTCCTTTGCCATTTGGTTCTGTTGGTGCAACGGAGATTGCTGTCTGCTTTATCCATCCCACCAGCTGAAATGCTGATGTCTTCTGGGAAGGGTTACACAGATGTACTAAACAACAACAACAACAACAACAACAACATCATTTAACTAATCTAGTCCCTGCCCTAGTCAAGTTGACATATAAAGTAGTGTTCATACTAAAAGTCTGAGATCAAGGTGTCAGCGAGTTTAGGATGTCTTTGGGCCCTTTCTTGCCCTGAATGGACATCTTTGCCCTTTTTCTTCACATCATACTTTCTGTGTATCTTTGTGTTCTGCTGATTTCCTCTTGTACCAGTCAGACCTGGTCAGCCTGTTGACCCAAATTTAATTAGCACTTTAAAAACACTGTCTCCAAATACAATATGTTCTGAGTTACTGTGAACCAGTGCTTCAGCATATGAATTTGATGGTTGTGTGGGAAATAAGGGGTAGGTATAGTTCAGTCCATAGAAGTGGCTTCCCTGCTTTTGACTTGTTATTCTGATAAAATTCTGCAATATTTTTGATCCCCCTTCATTTTCACAGTCTATCAAGCTAGTGTCTAGATTAATAAAAAGGGGGGACAGTGTATTTACCTTTTAAGATACTGAATATTTTAAAAGAATACTGACTAGTGCTGTAGAATGCTCTTAAGTTTTCAAATCCATTTGTAATGAATGAAAGTAGGTGAAATTTAGGCAACAGAAACAGTATTCATTAAATGACAAACCATATGTAATTCTCTATAATGAGAAGCTATGGTTGCGGCATTTTTCAAAGTGCCTATTTTCTTCCCTAATAGCAAATCTTTACTAACTCAAACATACAGGCCCTACCTTGGAACTCCTAGCAATTCTGGGTGAAGGTTTGGTGCAGTTGCATTCCCTCACTCTTCTAAGTACTAAACTACTTGTCAGGGCGGATGGGGCTACCGGTTCCAACACCACAAATCAGAGCGTTAATTCCTAAATGTTCAAGCAAATCACTTGACTGTGTGGTACTGTGTATCACCTCCCCATGTGTAATATTCTATAGTGTTTAATTCATATGTGGCTTCAAATAAGCCAGACAGAAATTATCTTGGAAATGTGGCAAATCATCTAATCCTAGGTTTTGAGTGTCACAGGATCTTGGGTGCACAGAACCCAGCACTGTTGTGCTGCTGCAGTGCACACTGTTAGAATATCACAGCACCGAGAAAGGAAAGTGGACAGCATCCTGTGTCAAGATGACTTTCTATGTGCGTATAATCAACTAACAGACTTGTGGGAGGTGATTTGGCTGTAAATTGCATGGTTTGGGTTCATCTGTGAATTCAGTTGGTCTTTGTGAGGATTTTACCCCAGAAAAGTGGACCTTTGGCTTGTTTGTAAGGGATTCTTTTCTCTCTCACTTTATATTTAAAGAAAATTCTGCTAGAAGCAGAGGTGTGTACTCATGCTGAGTGTTGCTGCTGCTATCGGTCGCTTCTGTTAGTCACTCTTGTTCTATGGCTGCTGAATCATGAATGTTGGCTTGGTCGCTTCCGTTAGTCACTCATGCTCTATGGGTGCTGAATCATGAATGTTGGAGTTCTTTACTAAAACCTTCGATGTAAAGGACCATCATTTCTGCTTTTCTAAAGTTTCAGGGGAAAAAAGTCACCAACTTAGAGATTTCTAAGGAAATATATTTTGTCTACAACTAAAATTTTGACTTGTTGCTCATATTTTTTTTTTTTTTTTTTTTAGAAATTAGGCTTTTAAAATGGATAATACCAATAATAAGCAGTCATTTTTTTGTAATCCTTTCTTTTTTTTTTTTTCAGTTTTAAGAGACAGGATTTCATACTATAATCCAGGTTGTCCTGAAATGTATTATGTAGCCTAATCTAATTTCAAACATTCATAGCAAATCCTTCTTTCTCGGGCTTCTAAGTGCTGGGATTACAGATATGAGCCATCACACCCACCTTGAAGCCTCTGATTTTATAGTTACTTATCTATGTTTAAAATTGTATAGTTTTTCCATCTGAAAAAAAAAGACAGGCTATATACCACCATGTGTACACATTGCCTAGTAAAGTGAATGAATTCTCCCACAACCTTTGAAATATAATACAAAAGTTCTTATAGGATTAGTGTCTCATAAGAAGAGACACCAAAGATTTCCTTCTGACTTCTCCTGCACACACCAAGGAAATGCCATAATAAGAAATTAGCATGTCTTGGCCTCCTAGCCAAAAGAATCTTTACCAGAACACCGGAGAGTTAGAACCTGTGTCTTAGATTAGTATACATTACTGACAAAACAAACTTTCTATTATTTAAGTAATCTGCTCTATGACAGATTGTTATGGTAGCCATCATAGACTAATACACTGATAAAACTTACTGGCTCTCTGCTTTTTGATTGCTTGTCTACTTCTCTTACAAATCCATTTCTCAAATTTGGGATATGTCTTATAAAAAATTCTTAACTGTGTTTTATAAATTTCATTTAAACATATGCATGCATATGTGTATATATGTCTGGGGACATGTATGTCATGGGATAAGTGTGGAAGTCAGAGGACAGTTTGCAGAAATCAGTTCCCTTCTTCTACCATGCTGTCCCTGAGGATAGAGCAGGTCTTGGGCTTTGTAGCAAGTTCCCTTGCCCACTTATCTCTTTTTGCTGTCGTATAACTGAAATTTAAGCTCCTTATTAAGACTTTTGTTTTACTATTTCAATAACATGCGAATTGATTTACAATTTTAATGTTCAGATTTAAAAATTCCATGATACTATATTCTTTTTTAATAGAGGCTATATAATTAAATATCTTACAATAGTCCCTAATAAAATCATGTTTTATGGACTGAGTTCTCCCTTCATGTTTCCTCTCTTTCATTATTTGTTCTTTTTTCTGATTATTACCAGATGGTCATCTATGTATTTAAGATTGGCTGTCAGCCTGTTCACGAGTTCTTTGTTTACTTTGTGTGACAAACTCCTACATAAAGTAAGGCAATTGCTTCTGAATGTGAAAGCTCTCCAGCAGCTGCAGCCGCTAGTGTTTCTGAAGACCTTGGTTAATCTCACTACAACCTCCACCGTCTCTGCTTCACTTGACTAAAGTCATCATCTCTGTTTCTTGGTCTTCAACCCAATGAGGGATGCGGATCTTGAATCTGTCACTTCTAAACTCCAACCACTTATATTCTCAGTTGCATTAGAGCTCTTCTGTATGCACTTTGCAGTGCCTATAGGCCTAGCAGGCCTGTAGGCACCTCCCATGTTTATGAGTTTGCTTATTTTAGGCATTTCCCCCTTTTTCAGTGGCAACCTTATACTTTGACCAAGTGGTGATCGTTTTCTGGTGTCTCTAATGCATTATGAAATCTGATGCAAAACATTACATGTATCTTATTGATCATATTAAGCTTTCTTTGGAGGTAGGCAGAACACAAACAGGCAACCTGTAATATTGCCTATGTTTTCTAAATGATAACTGTGTACTATTTATATTTAAAATAAATGATTGACTGAAGATATATTATGTGCTCAAAATTCTGGTTTTGATTATAAATGAGATATTATTCAGAAAGTACAAATGGTGAAAATTCAAAAAAGTTATATGCTTTGGGGAGGGACATGCCTGCAATCTCAAGAGTAAGCTGGTGATTTAGGGCATCTTGAGTTCCACCACAGCTCCAGTTACATAGGAAGCATCTACTTAAAGACACAACCCAACTCGAAAGAAGTGAAATGCAGACTACTTTTTTCTTCTAGTCCAGAAGGGTTGCATCATCGGTGAGAACCTGACCTAAGGCTGCACTTCCTCCAACCACAGTGCTGGGACAGTGTAATAATACCTTTCTTCTTTTCCTCCTCTCCCTCCTCCCCCTCTTTCTCTTCCCGCTTGTCCCTTCTCCCTCGGCTCCTGCTCTTGCTCCTCCTTCTTATCAGTTTGAAAGAACGATCATTATTTTTCTCATTCACACACAAATAATAAAAACTATTTATGTTATAAGCAGTCATTTCTCTTCATTCCTACTCTATATGTATTTATTCATACTGTCTCATTAAATTCTGATGCTTTTCAGAACTCCTTGGGTATGTTGTAATTTTGCCATCTGGGATACATCAGTCACAAAATACATATACATTGTAATAAAAATTGATGCTTCTCCAGATTTTCTTGGCGATTCTCCATCTTATATCGTCCTTGTTCCATTCAACAATAGGACTATGTAATATTTCAACTCAAATACTGTGTTTTCTGATTTTTTCAAAAGCTACTGCAATATAACACTTTAATGTTCATAGAATACAGAAATCTTTGGAAATTATTTATATATCCCACATAGACATTCTTGGCTCATGAATTTCATTTGAAGGCTATAAATATCTATAATATACAGGATTAACTTGTTTAGAGTTGTTTAGTGACTCTGCAGGTTTTGGTGGTCTCTTTAAAAAAGTTTATCTTAACTAATGATACTTGTTACAAATAAAACATTGTTCCTGATCCCTTACCCATCTGTTGGAATATTTAGCCAATTCCAGATGCTGTGCTGAGATGTGGGAGAACAAAATTAGTGAATTCCAGGATATTAACTACTGTTGAGGTATTTAGGGATCAGTGCATAGTGAACAGCATGTCTATCAAATCAACCCACTCATTTCCAGAGATACAAAAATCAGTGTCTTTCCTCTCAAAGAGCCTGTGCTTTAGTGGTGTTGGATAGGTAGTGTACACTAGTATAATGTAGAGTAGAATGGTCTAAGTACCAGGGGTAATGGTAGAACGAGGTGGGCCAAAGGATCACACAGGGAGAAGAACACAACTGTTTGGGGCTGGTTTTCACTTTCATACTCATTCTTGCTTATCAGTTTGTTGCCATTATCCTTGAGAAAGTTCCTTGTTGCCTCTCATTTACATAGCCTCATCTCCTGGATCCCAAGTGGGGCCTTGTCACTGCCTATATGTGCTTGGTAGTTGTTGTGTTACCAGCTGGTTAGTGTGCTTCTAATTTCTCTGCACTTTATGGTCTTTTCATCTAGAGCTGCATTTCCGCAACACTTAGCCAGTTTGGCCTGCTATAGATTACCAAAGATAGGCTGATTAAAAAAACAATCATTTCTTTCACATATTACTTGAGAGAAGGAAGTATATGAGTAAGGTGACAAATGGGCTCTATATCTGGCGAGGACTTGTTTCCTCATTTTGAGGTACCTGATATTTCCTGATGTTTTTGTATGATGGCAAGCCAATTGGAAAGAAACTACATTCCCTCTGCTGTTTCTATCTTTAAACCCACCAATTCTATTATGAGGGCTGTCTTAGTTAGGGTTTTCTAGAGTCACAGAACTTATGGTAGTCTCTATGTAGTAAAGGAATTTATTGATGACTTACAGTTTGTAGTCCAACTCCCAACAATCAATTCCCAACAACAGTCGGCAGCAGCTGTGAATGGAAGTCCAAGGATCCAGCAGTTGCTCAGTCTCACAAGGCAAGCAGGCAAAGCAGAGAGCACCTTCCTTCTTCCAATGTCCTTATAGAGGTCTCCAGCAAAAAGTGTGGCCCAGGTTAAAGGTGTGTGCCACCACACCTTTAACCCTAGATGACCTTGCTTGAACTTGTAGATCTTCCAGTCTTAATCTTTTAGGATTCATAGCCACTATGCCACCACACCTTTAATCCCAGATGATCTTGAACTCATAGAGCTTTCTATGTTAATCCTCTGGGATTCATAGCCACTTTTCCTCAAGGTCTCCATGCCAAGATTCAGGTCGGAAACTTGTGTCTCTCAGCCGCCAGATTAGGCCCACAGGTGAGCCTTCTAATTCTGGATTGTAGTTCATTTCAGATATAGTCAAGTTGACAACCAGGAATAGCCACTACAAGGGCTATACCCTATTTATTATGAGTTTTCAAAAACCCCTACCTCCCACTACAAACATGCTTAAACATGTGAACAAATGTGGAGGTGGTAGCACCTGCCAGGCCATAGCAGATAGCACTAAAATAGCAATATTTTGTGTCATTATTTTATCTGTCCTTAACAAAAAGGAAAACTGCTGAATTGAACTATAATTCACTGTATTCCTAAAAATTCCTAAAAATATTTTAGAGTTATTTAAAAGTCCCTTTGAATGGATACCAAGTATTAGTCTTCCATCTCTTTGTATATATAATAAGGAAAATAGAAATGAAGTAAGTTGGTTAAGGAATTCTTAACTCGATCTTAGCTGAAGGGCTAAGAGAAGCAATAGTAAAGGAATTTTTTTTATTAGATATTTTCTTTATTTACATGTAAATTTCTCCTTTCCCAGTTTCCCCTCCAAAAAACAAACAAACAAACAAACAAACAAACAAAAACAACAAGAACAAACCCCTGTTGCCTCCCCCCTCCCCATGCCTGCCACCCCACCCTCTCCCACTTATTGGCCCTGGCATTCCCCTACACTGGGGCACAAAACCTTCACAAGGCCGAGGTCCTTTCCTCCTATTGATGATCGAATTTGCGATCCTCTACTATACACATGCTGCCAGAACATTCAGTCCCACCATGTATAGTCCTAAAAACGTCTCCATATACAGAAGTAATTTGGGGCTGGGAGGGTGGCTCCATCTGTAAA
>JADRCD010220114.1:0-33525 GCA_019843815.1 Montemys delectorum
CACACACACACACACACACACACACACACACACACGAGACAATCTAGGTCCACGGATCAAGACACTGTGTGGTGTCTCAAGTTGTTCTAGTAAAAGCAATCTTGGAAAAGAAGAAAGTCAAAATCTCCTTCAGGTTTCAGAATACCTTAGAAAATAAAGCTGAGCCGAAATTCAGGCAGCTTTTATCCTTGACAAAGTTGCAATGGCGCCAGCCACTTGGTTCTGTAAGTATACTGTTGCTATGGTATTTCCACACAGTAGTAAATTATAATGCTGTAAAAATGAAGCAAAGTGCACATGATGTGGAATCAAGTCAATGAATAGAACTAAACAAGATGACAAGTGGAGAACAGAGCCATTACAACCTTGTTTATACAGCTTAAAATACACGGAGCAGTAGTCTTTATTTTATACGGATATGTGGTAAACGTGAAAATAAATAACATTACTGAATGAACAGAACAGAGCGAGACTAGCGTGGTAGTGTCTCTGGAAGAGGAGAGACGTGAATATCCACAGGGAAATTTTGAATCAAGTCTATTTTACCTCTTTATTTTGACTATCTGATATGATTGTGGCAAAGCACTAATGTGTGTTCAAGCTAAGTGTGGGTGACTAGATTCACAAACTTGTCTTATTAACTTTTTATGTTTACATAGTCTATGAATTTAATGCAAAAAAAAATACCATGGAAACCATAAACAAGAAGACAGAAGCGACGCAACATTTTATCAGAGAAGCAGAGAGTGAGACTCCTCGAAAGCTACTGTAGCTACAATGGAATCCAATAACCACCTTAGGTAGAAAAGAGCTTTTAAAAGATGTGATCTGAGACTCACTTCAAATAAGATCTTAATGCTAAATTAGAAGCATAAAATAGAACTCAACTGAGGAATTTTTAAAATAAGAAGGGTGAAGCCATAGGAGCAAAGATTCTGATCCTTGGCATGTGTGCGGAGAGTAGAACTGACACAAAAGAGTACACACACACACACACACACACACACACACACACAAACACACACACACAAAATGAGAATATAGGTGTAGCGGAAAGTAGAACAGATCAACTCAGAAAAGAGGCACAGAAAGACGGGGCTCCATATGAAGGCTATTAAGATAAAATTAAGGAAGGCTGAGGAGTCAGGCCTAGCTTCTGAAGTTTGGATCATGCCAAATTGTTAGGGCAGAGATGGGAAGCTAGATCATCTGGTTTCAAAGGTAGAAAAATTGGAACAAATTATTAAATTGAGAGAAAAGAAATGGGAGCAGAATTGTGGTTTGTTTATTTTTGGAGGTTAAATGGAACCTTTTGAAACATGCATTAAAAACATCTGACTCCACAGGAGGAAAAACAAATAGAAAGAACTTGGGGGAGAGAGGGAAAGAGAATTCTGCTTCTGTTTCCCCCGAGCCTTCTGTAAGTACTTAGGTGGGTGTGTCCACATGGAAACATGAGCTATATTCTGAGCACCCTCTGATCCCCTCCCCTCAACCTGAAACCCTAAAGCTGTGTTTATGACAACATAATCATTTCTACAGTAACTAAAGAGCTGTCAGCAAAAGGGGATTATTGCTTAAGCTGAGAAATAAGCAGCTAAAACAATTCTCAAACCACAAAGAACAGGTCCCCGAGCCAATACGCAACATGACAGAGCCCAAACAGTGCTGATATGGAAAATATGAGACTCGGGGCAGCCCCAGCTGACCTTCCAACAACCGGCCTCTTAGCATCCTGCAAAGAAAAGGAGTCCTACACTTTAACCCAACAGGGTCTGGCTCTCCCGGCCTATGCTATCACCGCACAGAAAGATTTATCAATAGTGACATCTTGCACATTCCCAATCCCATCCTGCTTCATTATGCACAGCTGAAGCAGTCATCAGCACAGTTTCTGATAAGAGTCATACATTGCTAATAAGAATTATACATGTCTTCTAAGTTTTTGGTCTTCCCAAGCTCCATGAAAGCAATTAAATTTAATAATTTGTTCAGAGAGTGTTGCCTGTTTCAAAGAAAGTCGCAATATAAATATATAGAGAAGCCAGATCATGATCGTTATTTATTATTAGCATTGTGTTAGATTTAGACCTGAATCTTTTTGAGTACAATTTTTAAAAAGCACTTTTGTCAATGAACAATCTGTTCATACAAACATAATTTTAAAACTTCCCTTAAATTTTGAGCCATCTGGGTTACTTGTGAATGCTTGGACAACCACAAATCAGAAGTGCAGAAGAGAAATGATCAATTATCTCATTAATAATTTCAAAACTCACAAATTTTAATGCAACTTGACTGTTATCCTCTGCTTTAAATATATGGTTCTCTTTTCCATTGGCATGCCAGAAAATTCATCAAGTATGCAAAATAATTTATTTGAAGTGTTTTCAACACTTATACTAAGCCAGTCTATTTTAAAGGCTTCTACAAAAAGCAAAAGATACATAGGAAAAACTATTCATTTTTTTCTTCGTGTTATTTCCTACTGAAGTTTTCTCAGTGATTTGTCTTGTCTCATGTGATCAGTCCGATACGAAGCCATGCTGCAACATTCTCATGCTCCGGGTAGAAATCCCTACCACCGTGTCAAATGCATGGATGAGTAGACAAATTGGCGTAGTGGGAGAGTACACACACATAAGTGACAGGATGCCTGACCAAGTTCCCTAATGCCTAGAGTTCTAATGAGATGATAAAGCTCTTACTAAGGATTTTCAAGGTTTTATTAGAAGTCACTGACTCTTTGCCATTTGGAAAATGAAGGAAGGCTAAATTCACCACAAACAGACAGTGCTACAATGTGTTTACAGTTGAGTTGTACCATCAGGACCAAAGGAAGCCATCGCCGGCATCACTGAGCATACCAAAGGGCCAGAGGTACACAAGACAAAATTCTTAAAGAGAGGAAGTAGATTCAGATGATAAGGGTGAACAGTTAAAAGGTCTGAATGTGGCTCTTCCTTTAAAACTATCACCCCCATCTGAACCCACAAAATGACCAACCTGTATTAATTCCCTTCTAATGTTGCCACAAGCAATCATCCCAACCTGGAAAGATCTCAAGCAAATGTAAGATATTTTTTATCTAATGTGCTTGAGCTCCCCTAATCCTGCTAGCACCTTGGCTAACATGTCTGCCTTCCACTATGGCTGATTAGTTCCTTAAATGGCTTCCCATTATCTCTAAAGCCCAATCCTTCTAATTTTGCACAAGGTTGTTTGCCTTGTTTTGCAACCAGTAATAATTTTTAGTTTTAGCTTTTTCTGACATTATCTGGGTTTTTTTTTTTTTTCAAATCGTTAAGTCAAAAACAAAGAGAGTGATTGGAGAATAAATAAGAAGCATGTCTCATTTACTTTCCTGTGTTTGAGAACCAGTCTTCAGTAAAACCCAATATTGACTGGCTCTTCTTATTAGTTCAAAGGTCAAATAGCAGAAAGGTTGAGAAGACAGAGAGCTAAGTTGATAAAATGATTATGGTCTAAGATTAACCAGAATTGGACACTGAGCACCCATGTAAAAAGCCAAGCATGGAAACATGGTGGTTCAGATGTCTAATTCCATAAATGAGAAGACAGAGGCAAGGAGTTCTTTGGGCTCACTGATCAGCCAGTAGAGCCAAATCAGGGAACCTCAGGTCCTAGTAACAAACACTGAACAGAAACTAAGATCCTGAGAAATGACACTCAGTGTTGACTTTTCACACACACACACACACACACACACACACACACACACACACACACACACACACATACACACACATTCACACACATGAGGGGGGCAGACAGACAAACAGATAGACTACAATAGATTACTTTTCTTGTCTGTAGATACATAAGTGGGTGGGTACTCAAATTCTGAATCAAGAAAACTGAATAGCTCCAGACAAGTTCAATTTGATTTTATAATTGTCCAGTTTTCTGCTGGTTTCACATCCATTGAGATTGAACAGGAAAAGGCAATGTATTTTGACATGAAGATGTAGGAAGTAGCTTACATCCTCATTACTCCCAAGGGAAGGGGGACAAACTTTCCAGATGTAGATATATTCCTGGTTTTATTCAAGGCCATAAATCACTATTTTTAATTTTTTATTGGATATTTTCTTTATTTACATTAAACTGAAAATTTACTCTATGTATTAAGACGTTTCTTTCAAAGTTTATCAGGGATGTTGGATTCTTGGACCTAATTATTTAGATATGAAATTCATTTCCATTTTAACTCTTTATAACTAACAAGATACATCTGGTGTCTAGGAAATGCTGTCAAGGAGTGTTCCTTCTCTCAGCAAGGTCTTCTCTAGGTGGCTTGGGCTCAGTTCTCATGGAACCAACTGAATATTCTGTCTTTTAAATAGCAGAGTTGACCTGAAGCAAGGGGTTAGGAGATGAGAGGTGCCTATAATAAACAGTTTTTATCTAAAAGACGTGGGAGCAGGTACATTTATGGCAGCTTCAGTTTACCAACAATAAGCCAAGCAGCCACAGCTCTGATATGTTGGGGATTTTATTTTTTAGGAAAGTTACATGGGACCAGAATGGGTGGGTGCTACCAACAGATGACCAAAATGATATAATCTGTAAATTATAAGTTTGGGTGGTTTTGTTTTGGTTCTCCTTCTGTGTTACTATGTCAACATATCTATGCTCTCTTTCCTAATTTCATCAGCTTAATCTGTATGGTGAATGTCACAGACACTGCTTCCTGGCAATCAGTCACTGAGGATTTTAGTCTACTTATGCTGTTATAACAAAAAACTGAAGAGGTAAGTGGATTATAAACACAGAATTTATTTCTAACAGTTCTAGAGGCTGGGTAGTCTAAGACTGAGACAGCAATAGATTTTGTCTGTTGGGACCAACTTTGCATTTCTACTATAACATTCCATGGCAGAAGACATCATTTCACCATTTCAGACTTCCTTAAGAAGAGTATCAATTCCACCACTGTGGGCTTTGCCATGACAAGGTCTCTGCCTTAACCCTAATCCCCAGCTCATAACATCAGCTTTAACACATGCATTTTAAGAGGGCATAAATTCTTAGGCCTTATCATGGAAGTTTATCTGTCTTTCTTGTCTGTTTTTCTTATTCTTTATAAACAAACTTATGGTTAACAAATGCTATAACATTCATTAGATAGAAACTCTCCAAAAGATGTACTGATATTTATTCATTATTTACAGCTTACTGGGATATCATTTACTGTAGACACCTCCTGTTGACTTCCAAATAGCCTCTGTCAGCCACAGAGACAGGCCTGAATTGTTTACTGGCCCTCCAAGATACTGAAAGGCTGGACTTTTCTTTATGCAAAGTAGTGTGACTGCTGGTCACAACTCGTGGACATAGTCCTCTTCCATCTGCTAAGGATGGTGTTTGACACAGTCTGAAACAAAAGATCTTAGCGAGTGCTGAGGAATCTCTCCATTGGTAACAGCTTGCTTAGTAAAGCCCTCTCTTCCTTCCTTCCTTTCTTTCTTCCTTTGTTCCTTTCTTTCTTCCTTCCTCTCTCTCTCTCTTCCTTCCCTTCTCTTCTGTTCTCTCTCTCTCTCTCTCTCTCTCTCTCTCTCTCTCTCTCTCTCTCTCTCTCTCTCTCTCTCTCTGTCTCTCTCTTCCTTTCTGTCTTTCTAATAGTTTCTACCCTCATTGGCTCGCCATCTCCTCAAGGCATCACTGGCAATTGGTTTATAACAGAAGTATAAGGTGAGACTGGGAGAGCAGAGATGGAAGGAACTGGAGCCTAGTGACTGTCAAATTCCTGAATGAATCATCCTCAAAATGACCTGACCTCCAATATTTTTGTTGTATGAGATTTGCTTTAATGTCTGAGGCATGGGTGGTCCAGTTTTCTGTTGTCTACAGAAAAAAAAATGAGAATCCTGACTGGAGCAGTAACATGACCCCATCCTAATCCAACATCTCTGACGTAAAACTCTGCACTTATATGGTTATGATTCAAATACAATTTTGTCTATCTTCAATTCTCAAATTCTTAAAAAAATATCATGCTAAATTGGCTTATTATGACACACTTGCTACAACCTCCCTTGGTTTTTCTGTATATGGATTGGTTGACTAGATTCAACATTTCATTTTCTTTCCTGTGGTCTCAGTTCATGGTTAAAGGGTTGCCCGTTGTCCCTAGCCCTCCAGCCTGGATGAGATTTATCATTCTTTTTCCTTCACCTAGTTTTCGTACTTCCGACAACACAAAATAAAACCATTTAAGCCAATGATGCATCCAGTGTCTGAAACAATTCTCTGTTTTTCCTTTATTAATACATTTGCCAATGTTCTTCTTTCTGTTTTGTTTTGGACAAGCTATATTACCAACCCTTAATGACCTCATTAACTAGTAGTTACTGGAACAGCTGGAGCTTTATTTCAATTGTGCCAAACATAGCCCAGAGGAAAAACAGTGTCTCCATAGGAAAGCACTCCCATAGGAAAACCTTCTGTGGTATTCTTTCTGTTGCAACTATAGTCTTCTCTAAATGACCTTGAGTTTACTCTTCTGGGTTTCCCATATAAAACCAGCTGATAATTCACTGTGAGATTTTTCTTGACTACGTCCTAAGTTGCTTTCAGTGTTTAGTCTGAGACTTGTGATTTTCACCTAGATGTTGGCCAAAGGTCTTTGGAAGCACTCAGCTGAGTCATTTTGAGACATCATGTGAACATCCAGAATTACCAACATATTGCATAGAGCACAGGAGCTTGCTTCTGGGAGGCACGTATCTCCAGGACTTGGGCAAGTCTGTCAGGATGAATTAGCATTGTATGCAATATTCATTATCCCTTCAACTTCACAGGGCAGGGCAGGAAGGTTCAGCTTCTATGCCAAAGGAGATTTGTCACTTTATGCAGTGAAGTCTACAAGAGGGTCAATCGCTCACAGTCCAGAAATGTGTTATCACTTGGAAAGTCCAACCATCTAAGCAATAGTGAAGATGTTCTGCTAGGGTGTAGTTCCTAAGAAGGACATACTTAGTATGTTCTGGGTCCCAAGTTGAATCCTCAATGCCAAAAAAAAAAAATGATAATAAGAGGAAAACATAGCTAATGATAGGCAAATAAAACAAATTATTCTCTAGTGACATTTGGAAAAAGTGAGTCTGCAAATCTTAAGAAGGCCAGCTTCATATTCATAACATTTACATTCAGATTTTGTTGGGTAACAAGATAAATTTTATCAACTTCTCCATTGTTAATAACCAGTAAATAATATCTAAAGGGATGTACTGTTTGCAGAAAAGTGGTTTTAATAAGTGTATTCTAATGCAAAGGGAGGTAAGAAGAGACACTGCTTCATAGAGGTACTTACTAGAATGTCAACAACTCAACAAGTCTTCAAAACCTGTTGTTTATGTTTAGGAGTTACTATTAGTGTTCGTATCAAAAGCTTTTATATATATGTATATATATATGTATATATGTGTGTGTATATACGTACATAAATATATTGTTTTCATATACATATATATATCAAGGAAAATTAGTAACATTTAGTAGAGTTGATTATTGGCCACTTCAGTGAGGATTGTGGGCCAGGTAGCAGTGAAGTCTTCATCAACTAAACTCATGATGAAAGAGTTCATGAGAAAACTTATCAATATCAGAAAGGACTGCTGAGGGTAGTGACTCAAGTCTGTAATCCCAGCATTTGAGGCTGAGGCAGGACAATTGTCACAAGTTCCAGTGAGTCAGCCTGAGCTATGTCATCCCAACCAAGGCTATAAGACCCTGTCTGAGAAGTCAACAAAAATAACAAGTCAGAAAGACCAAGAATCTGCTCTCAGAGCCACATTAACATTGTTCTGTCAGTATTGCCGGGAATTCAAAATGAAAAGAAAAAAAAAACATAAAATCCCATATGAGAAAGGTGGCATATAAAATATAAGGTAAAAAAAAAATAGAATGCACTTATTAGATCAAATAAAACTGCCACTGACTGAAAAATAAATCAATAATTGAAAAAAATGAACCAAAAAAAGGACTTTCAAACAAATGACCAAATATATTGTCTTAGTTAGGGTTTTATTGCTGTAGAGAAATACCATGCCCACTGCAACTCTTATAAAGGAAAACATCTAACTGAGGCTGGCTTAAAGTTTCAAAGGTTTAGTCCATTATCATCATGATGAGAAACATGGTGGCATACAGGAAGATGTGGTACTAAGAATGGATATGAGAGTTCTACAACTTGATCCACAGATAACAAAAAGAAACTATACCACTGGGAGTGACTAGAGCATATATGACCTCAAAGCCACTTGAGTGGCACACTTCCTCCAAAAAGAGCACACCTACTCTAGTAAGGACATACATCCTCATATGCCACTCACTCTGGCTAAACATGCAAACACAAGAATCTATGTGGACCATCCCCACTTGAATCATCATATACATAAATATACAAACACAATTGTATGAAACTAATACACTTTGAGAAAGAATTCCACATTCATCTTGCCATAATAACTCCAAAAATGTTTTAAAGTCTATGATAAAATCAGCACTGGAAGAGATAACAGGATTTTAGTCTAAAAGCATTGGAATTAAGAGGTTCAGAGAGAGCCCTGGGGGTGAGGAGGTGTGCAGATATTTCCAGATTCTCGTGTTCCAGGACAAAGGATTAAGCAGAGACAGAGACACACACAGCAGAAGCAGAGATAGTTTATTGGCAGAACATTTGCAAGGTGGCAAAAGTAGGCTGATTCAAGCTGACTTCTTTATACACTAATTTTAAGGTTTTCCTCAAGCCCTTCCATGCTTCTAATTTGCATTCCTCCTGTAACAGAGAAGATACTGACCAGTGAAAGAGAATAAGAAAAAGAATTGGTGATTGAAAATGAGTAGAATGGACTCCTTTCTATCCAAAACCTTCTGTTCCCTGCAATACGGCAGAGAAGAAGGAGATGGCAGTGGGCGTAGGAAGAAGTATGATTATTCCTGATATAGTGCTTCCTCAAAGGGGAGCTTCCTCTTAGCCTCTATTCCCGACTACACAGCTGTATTTGTTTATTTCTCTGTTGATGTGGTGAAACACCATGACCAAAAGCAACCCAGAGAGGAAAGCAGTAATTTCAGCTTACAGTTTATGGTCATCACCAAGAGGAACCAAGACAGGGAGTCAAGGTAGGAACTTGAAGCAGAAACCAATAGAGGAATGCTGCCTACTGGCCTGCTGTCTGGTTCATGCTTAGGTAGGATTTGGGGTTTTGTTTCTTCACACAGACCCACGTGCCTATGGATAGCACTGGCCACAGTGGGCTGGGCCCTCCACACATCAATGAAGTCAACGGTCGCAGGTTTGTGTCAAGTTGACAGCTGACGTTAACTGTGACAACAGTAGTAAGAGCTTATAAGCAATGTTTTGGAGTTTTTTTGGGTTTTTTTGGGGGGTTTTTTGGTTTTTTGTTTTGGTCTATTCTGTTTTGTTTTTTGGTTTTTTTGTTTTGTTTTGTTTTTGGCTTTTGGTTTTTGGTTTTTGGTTTGAGGGTTTTTTTGGTTGATCCTAGTGTGCTGAAATCACCTCCAAATCCAGGTACTTTTCTCAGTCTTTTCCCTTCTATTTTTTTTTCTTTTATTGCCATCAATATGGCATCCTCATTTACTCACAGAGCACACTACTTGTCTATTACCCCAGCTCATTTTCCAACTCATTTGCCCCTATGGGCTGGTATTCCTCCAAGACTCTGCATCTCCCCCGCCCCCATGTTCAGAATCTAAGCTCAAAGGTTTTCAGAAAGAACTTGGTTTCTCTATTAGGCTATCAACTCTGTTTCCAATGAAGTTCGGGATTGCTTCTAATGTTTTGTCTTAATTCAGCTCCCAGAATCACATGGGAGTGTGAGCGGTCAGCTGCTAAAGGAGGCCTGCCCCCATTTGGTTCTGATTGGGAAATAAAGTTGCCAGCAGTCAATGGCTGGTCAGGATGAAAGAGGCAGGATTTTTAGATTGTGTGGGCAATAAACTGAGGGGGAGAGGGAAAGAATCATGACTTGGAAGCCCAGGAATTAGATATAAGAACTGCACAAAAGAAAACCAGCTATGTAAGAATTCGAGAAAGTTGCCCTAAGGGCCACTCCCCCGATTGGGTCTAGGGTAGCAGAAATGTTGATTTAGCAAGTTGACTCAGGAAAGTTGAAGGGGAGAATGTATGCTAACCATGGGGAGGATTAGGAATGTCCAACCATTGAGCTAGTCAAGACATATCAAAATTAGCTGGCGTGGGGGGGGGGGGGGAGGGGGGGGTGTCATTCGCAAATCCAGAGAGCTCTTGGGCAGGTGTAGCATGTGTGCTGCCTCCCTGAGCCAAAGCAGTTTACCTAATTCACCAATACACGGTATTATTATAAACTTTACATATCCTGTTCTGAAACTTCACTATCTACACAATTAAAATCTGTCCTATTTCTTCATGAACTGTCACATTAACAAAGACATATATGCTTTTCCTCTGTGAAAATATTTGCCAGCTGTAATGTCCATGCAAGAACTTGACCGAGAAGCTCAAGCCAGCTGCCCCTTGTCTCTCACACACTTCAGATAGCCCAAGCAGATTTCCCAAATACTCAGGTGGTATGTCTTTACTTTGTAGCAATAGTTAATATCCCACACAAGAATATAAATCACAGGAAAAGTTCTTTAGTAATTTTTAACTGATATTAGGTACAGTTTAATTTTTACAAAAGTCTCACTTCAAATTATGTCTGCGTAGCTATCAATCCCCTTTCAATCACTGTTTCCCTGCTGTTTGAGATTTATATTTGCTCTTTGTGTGCCAACACTGTCTGTCAAGGCAGTGACAACTGCATTCATCGACCTGCTTCTGGGGTTGCTGCCAGGCGTGCCTTCAGCAATTCCACCAATTGCTCCAAATACGTACAAAACCCGAAGGAATCATTTACAAACCTGGCTATGCTCACTAAGACAACCAGTTTTAATACTATAACCATATTCACATAACTACACTAAATAAAATTAAGCTACTTATCCTGACATTATTCTAATGCATGAAAGTAAATGTTATCATTAAAGGAACATGTTACTAAATACAGCCAAACTACTACACTGAGAAATGGTGAAAGTAGACTCTGTTTCTTCATGACTTAACTTTGTGAAGCCTAGGGAATCCAGCCTTTATGGTGCTCCTTGTGACTTGTGGTCTTCAGTTACACTGTGTATAAAAAGAAGAAACCTCATGAGTGGATATAAACTAGCCCCAGACATCCATGGTTGGCTACTGCTGGACCTTAGCTGGCAGCAAGAGGACAGTATTAACTGAGTTCTACAATGCTGAACAAGTCTATACAGCACTCGTTGGCAAACGTACAGCTAGAACAAAATTAAAAGCCGAAGGCTCCAGCGTCGGATGAGATCCAAGGATACCATGTGCTTTGCAAAAGGCAGCTGATACAGATCCACCCACGGGTGGTAAATCCTGCCCAATGATTAGCATCTGGATTCAGGTACCAGAAATTTGGCAAGCAAATATCTTGCCCAGAGAATGAATGCCACAAACACAAGGCCTGTTTCTATTTCTGTTACATAAGACCATTTATCATTAAGAAATAATTGGCTACTGCTTGCCAAGTGTGGAGCTCTGTCTTTTATGAGGCAATATGGCTGCATTCACATTCTAAACACAGGATCTCAGACAGATACCTTCTCTATTGAGCACTACAGAAACTGAAGACACTTGATATTTTCAGTAGAAACCTCCAGCCCAGAGTCTTTTTTTTATATGACATGTCGAAAGTCTCATCGCTAAGGAGAAAGATGGGGCAGTGGCTGTTACAGTTCTAATTTCCCTGCCTGGAGCTTTAACCGAAACACATCACCTTGTCCTAGCTTCCCTGAGTCTCTCTGGCTGTGAAGTAAGTTGTCTGCCTCCTGGTCTCACCATGCCACACCCACTCCATACCCTGTTTTTTTTCTACCTTTTCCGAAATTCATGTTGAAACTTAATCCCCTTTGGTAGTATTATTAAGAGGAAGAGCCTGTTAGGAAATGAGTATGTAGAGAGAAATCCTCTTCCTTAAATGAATTATTTATTTATAAAAGCAATGATAAGATCTTGGTAGACTTAATTTGTCTTTACATGTCTTCTGTCATATGAGGACAAATGATTTCTTCCTTTTTGTCCCCTCTGTGATGTAAGGATGCAACCATGACAGACACAAGATTAGCCCTCACCAGCTATTGAATCCATGGGCACTTTGATTGTGGACTTTCTGGTCCCCAGAGTTGTGTGAAAATAAATCCATATTATTTGCAAAGAATTCAGGCTACCACAGCACAAACAGACTAAGATATAACCTAATTTTTAGACAATGTCCTGCCAATCAAAATTCCAGCTTAAGAAGTAGAGCGTCCCCTTAATGTCATTAGCTAAGACCAAAAGCTAGGAGGTTCATTTGTACTCGAGGGTTACAATCTGCCACCCTGTGAAGAAATGCCAGGCTATCATGTGTTTCACATTCAAGTTACTGGTGACTTCAAGTAGGCAACCTCCAGTTTTGGCAGCAGGAGTGGGCTATATTCTTTTTCTACAGGGAAAATAATGAGAGAAAATGAGCCAGAAGTCACCCAACCCAAGATACTGGTGCATTTGCTGAAAGCCTGAATTACTGCCCGCCATTCAATGTGGCTATTGTATTACAACAGCCACATCCCCAAAGCGGAACCCTGACCAGACCACGGCCAGCTTCTTACTCACTGCTCAAATTTAGGAAAATGGATGAAAGCTTCCTGCCTCAGATCTCTCGAAATCATCACTGCCCATTGATGCTCACATGCTGGCACTGCCTGTCTGAAACAATGTTTCCAATCAGAAATGTCTCCAGATCATTCATTCACCGAGTATTTTTAAAAATGCACATTTGGCTTAAATTTCTGCTGAGCATGGTGAGGGACAATGGAATATACAGAGCACAGAGGCACGCTGTCCTCCTGCTCTGTGTGAGATCAGGTACCAAAGATATTTGAGAGTTTTATACAGACAGAAAGATTTAGTCTAGGAGAAGACCTGAAAGTTAAATATCTTAAAATCATTTCCTCAGTTTGGAAGTCTTAGAACTGCTGTGACCAACTGTGGAATATAATGAAGTAGACATGCGCACAAGTGTGTGTGCATTCCTCAAACATGGAACTTGCCACCATTTTTTGGTTTTGTTAATCGAGCAATTAAATTCCTAAATGCTAAGCCTAAAACATGTGAACCATACTAGCACAACTGAACCAAGTGTGAGCAGCAAGTGAAAAACTAAGAATTATGAATGAATGAAAAAGAAAACCTTCAGAACCAAGCATTCTTAGCCCAATTAAGCTTCTAAAAGACATCAACAGACCTACTAACAATAGTAAACTACTGACAGTGCTTTGAAAACAATATGCCATGGCTTTTGCATACTGTGTGCTACATTTAAAACTTTTAAAAATATTTTTAAAAATGAACATAGAAATATTCAAACTATACTCATGACTAGAACATAATGTTTCACACCTGTATCAATATTTATTACTATTTTGTATAATGGTATAAACATGATGATTACCAAACATTGGTAGAAGAAATTAAAATTTGTGATAGCTTATTCTTTTTATCTATTCCTATATAGGAAAAACCAACAAATGCTGATACTAATTCTCTCTAAAAAAAAATAATAAAAATCCATATGAAAATATGTCAGAGTTAACATAAAAGGAAATCTGGATGTGTGAATTTTTTTAGGAATAAATTTTTATCTAATTTTAGAAAATTAGAGCATGCTATATTATAGACAATATTTATTTTTAACATTCATACTTTGAAACTGATTCTTCTCCTTAATCCCTTAATGATGGGATAGATACTTATTAAACAGTGACCTAAAGTCAGTGATAAAAGTCAAGGTCATTGAAAAATTCTAGCTTATGTTTTGATTGATATATTTAATTTATAATATGTAAATTGAATAAACATTGACTAAATATCGAAGAAAATTCTTACCACAGAAAATAGCAGACTAATTTTTAGAATATAATGTTTTATTCATCCTTGAGAATTTCCCACATGTGCGTAATGTAGTCTGATCAAACTCATCCTATTCCTATTTTATTCCTCCCCTTTTCCTTCCCAACACATTCTCTCCTACATCTATGTCCTTTGACTTAAGGACATTTTCCTTAAAATAATTAAATTAAATAATTAAATTAATTGTCTTTAAGTTAAATTTAATGAAAGTTGCTTCCATGTCGTGAGTATAGAGGTATTTACTGGATCATGGGCACTCCTGAAGAAAAATGACACTCCCTCTCTAAGAAGCCACTGACTACTGATAGGTCCTCAGCTAGGGGTGGGACCTTCTGTATACCTCCCTCATCTATGCTGGACTGTGAACAGGCTCCATCTTGAGCAACTGTTGTTCATGAGAGCAGCAGCTATGTTGTGTCCGGATGACAGAGCTTTGCAGTACACCTCCCTATCCTCCAGCTCCTATGCTTTATTCTGCCTCCAGATGAAAACAGGATCATTACAGATACAAATAACTAAGGCTAAAGATAAGGTCATACTGAATCTACAGTAGTAGACCCTAAACCCAGTCCGGCTGTCCTTAAAAGAGAGTCAGGAGGGCATTCAGACAGAAGGAAAAGACTGTGTGAATCAGAAGCAAGGTAAGGATCTTACAATCCAAACTGACATGCATTGCTAGCCTCCAAGAACTGCAAACGGCAAAAGGTGTTTCCCTAGAGCCTTCCAGAGGAAGAATTGATTCCAGACTCCTGTGTGCCAGGACTCTGAGAGAACACATTTCTGATGTGTGTGATAACTGGTGATGGCAGCAACAGGAAACTCAGACAGTGGATATGGTCCACTCCAGTACCTGCCCATAGATGTAAGTTTAAACTGAATGTAAACAAGCTTACTCACTCTGCCTCAGCTTAACATGACTGAATTGATTACAGACAATGCATACATGGTGCCAAAAAGTTAGTCTTCTCCCACAAATTCTTCAGTTTGGGGACCAGCTAGTTCACACTCATAAGTCACAGGGCAGACTTGTGTGTCCCCCCCCCCCCCCCCCCTTAAATACTCATAGAGCATAATTACAGACTTTGCACATTAATACTTTGGGAGAACTCTGCTTGTTAATCTTCATTCAGCCTTACATTTTATAGTGTGTGGTTATGCAACTGCATCCACGCTATCCCTACAAATGATACTTTGCAACTCTTGAGGACAGTCCTAGACAAAGAGCAAATCTGACCCTATTTTTCATAGGTGGTGATCTCAGCTGTCTCTTCCAGCTTGTACCTGAGAGACTTTATTGAATCCTCACTAATATTTCCTGTTCTGCATAAAGTGATTCAGATCCTGCTACTCCCTTCTTCCTCTCCTTCGGGGAAAAGAGAAGCTGCCTCCATCTGGACTTCCTTGGCGCTTCCTGCATGATCCTGTGTCAAGGTCACTGAGATTCCAGGATCTCTAAACCTTTATGGTCTATTGTTCTTCACGACCATACTGCTTTCAGTTGTTGTGGAAAGAGCTTATCAGATTTATGTCTCATTCCATGCTCCAAAACCACAGTTAGCATGAATGTCTAAGAATGTGACTTCAGGGAGGAGTTGCGGAGACGATGATTAAAATATATTATATGAAATTCCCAAATAATTGATAAAAAATATTTTAATCCTTGGGAGACCATAGATGTGGTTAAAATTTGCTGCCTACAAATCCGGGCAGAACAGGTACAAATCCCATGAAAACTAAAACCACAGTCTTAGCAGTCATGGCAGGTTGACAGAAACAAAAGAAATATAAGTGAATTAGAATAGCAGAAGTCAGAGAATGAGTTGTTCTTCCAAACAGAAATAAGTCAAAGTCTTCAAAAGGTAGCCATCATGGCTCTCACTGGATGTCTAAAACACAGACTTCTGAGTTATGCTGTCTTCAGTCATGTGTAAACTAGGAAGCCATCCTTTCAAAGACTAGACGTCTTAACAGTGAGCCTCAGAGTGATGGTAGGTACATGCAAATAGCTGTGCTGACAGGACAACGAGAAAAATAACTCAAAGGAAGCGCCAGCCCTGCCTTTGGTTCCAAGAATATGCAGTATTAATAAAGAGGGAGGCCAGGAAGCTGTACACCACAAGACCGCCCTCCACAAAGTGATCTCCTCCTCTTTAGCATGCACAGGGATTAGCAACAGATCCTTCCCTCAAATGACCCAACTTATTCCTGGAAATGTGAAGTTCCAGCAGAGTTCAGTGACTCCTTAAGTTCATGGTGCCCAGCACAAAATATAGTTTGTAGTCAATTGACTTTATTGCATTTCTCCTTTGACTTGTTAGGAATGCCAAGCAACAGACATTTTAGCATTGTGTGAGCAGGACTTTACCCTGAGCAAAGCTCTTTGATGCTATTTTAATCTTTCAGTATTTGAGAGGGTATAAACATGTGTGTTGTGTATATTGTGTGTGCGGTATGCAGTTGTTATTGTACATACACATGCATGTGAAGCCTATATGTTTTCTCAATCATTCTCCGCCTTCATGTATTTAAGACAGGGTCTGGCACTAGGCCTGAAGCTCATAGATTCAGCATGGCTGACTAGAATGAGCTGTAGGGATCTTGCTCCCAAATGCTGATGCTATAGCTTGCTTGTTATGTGAGTTCTAGGATGTGATTCCAGGCTAGCATGCTTGTGGAGTAAGCACTCTAGTGACTGCTATCCCTTCAGCCCCTTGATCTCATTTTTAAGCTATGATTCCTTCCCAATCCTCCTCTTGATACCAAATGTAACCAACCCTAAACCCCATACCAGTTAAAAAGAGCTGTGAGCTATGTTAAGTTACCGCAGTAAACTTCACCTGCGTTAAGAACATAATGTGATAATGCACTAGGAAAGTCCTATGCAGTAATCTCTGGACACTCCTCACCTAATACAGTCAGGAGTCAAAAAAGAGCTTTCCAGGGAAAAGGTCTGGAGCAACACGGAAAGGTACCTAAGTGGTAGGCACAGTGAGCATATAACAAAAACTCTCCATGATGAAGAAACCCTGTGAAGATCTCAGGTTCTTTGCATACTGAAAACTTTCTTTTGCTTCTTCACAGCCAATCTGCCTGTCATAGCTAAATGCCAGTCAGAGTGAGTGAATGTGACATGAGTTCTCTACATGACCTTTGATTTATCTTCTGATTCTTAAGTTTCACAGAATTTCTACACCCAAACCAATTATCAGAAAGCAGGATACACATCAACACAAATTAAAATTGCAATAAATGTATGCACCAATTTTGTGTTGTCTACCCCTACACAGTATTCTTCCTAGACTATAATGCCTGGCCCCTGTTGGATGTGTTGTTTCATTTCAGTTGCTATATTATGTTCATTCTTCATGACATCAAAAGCCTGGGATTGCCACAAATGACCAATCCTGGGAGCAAACTTGGCTTTAGGTGGCTATTTTTATTCTGTAACTTTTCATATTTTATACAACTCACCTTCATTAGTCTCCCTGATGATATATCCTCATTCAACATACAAAAAGAAGACAAAGCCAAAATTGTCAACTATGCATGCTAAAAGCATGGTATCTTCCTACAACATGTTGGTCTGACCCCTCTCATTTATCTTCTGTTGGCCTCATTCCCAAGTTCTACTCACTCCCTGTATTACCAGAAAACGATGTTATGTGAGAAATTGGCTTAATATGGCCCGTTTTAGCTAAATATACATGTGTAATACACATGTGCTTTCAGAATAGAAGTAGGCATAACTAATTTCACGTTGACCACAGTGGCACCACATCTGTTCTTCATAAACATCAGTGAAGGAGCAGAATTAGTTTGGAGTTGGCCCCATGATGAGAAACTCTCATGTATTCAAGTCTTGGCACTTTCTCTTGACTTAACAATGTTATGCTTCACCAACATTTTACTCTTTTGAGGCTCAATTGTTCTCTTCTACCAAATGGCCATTATCTCAGGGACTTCCACATTTCTGTGTGCAGATGTTACTGATTTTGAGAGTTGTTCAATTTAGAAAGAGAAGAAGTATGTGTGAATGAGAAAAGGGGAGCATCCTCTTCCTTACAAAACTACTTGATTTAAAATCAAGACATAGAATACAAATACTGCTCCTGCAAGTCAATCTTGGATGCCAAAATCTGGTACAGAAATCTGGCTCAAATTTTTATCTATCACTAGTATAATTTACTTTATATTTCACATATTATAATGCTGGAAGCTTTTCTAAAAATATCAACATTTAACCTTAAAAATGCATTTCCTTTCCTAAGGGCTCCTATCAATGGCAAAATAGATGAACTGACTTTCTTTTTTAATTCCAACAGTAAACAAATTCCGAGTCAAATTACCCTTTTGAGATTCCTGATTTTAAAAGTTAAAATAAAGCAAAGAAAGTTTTTTACATCTAAATTCAAATTTATTATTAGAATGAAGATCTGAGGTGACATTTGTTCTCAGAGAAGCTCAAATAAATATAAATACTCCTTGAACCATTTCTGGTTTTCTAATTTAAAATGATACACTGCATGATGGTTATTAACAATGTTTCATGAAAAATTACTTCCCATACAAAGTTTCCTATCAGCTCTTATAAGTTATTTCCTATGATTTCTGAATCATTTAGAGAGTACTTATGCATCTGCGTATAACTGAATGACCTAAATTACTTTAACTTCTGATTCATCACACCCCCATCCTATCTTTATATTTAGCTCTATTTTCCCCTCTCCGCTTCAATGTCAATGCCTAGCAAGCTTATTCACAAATAGCCCCGACTCACAGTTTTATTGTTTCTTACTCGAAACAGAGTTTGCACATCCTCTGTTTCTAAGTTTCTCTATTTTAAGTTCCAAATCATTTTGTGATGCTGAGCAACTACACAGCATCTTCCAACTACCATAAAAAGTCAATACTAACTACTTTAACTTCCTACGATCAGAGATTGTCTTCTTAAACGCCCTGAGAAGTAATCCAGACACTCAGCTGTTCTAAGACAAAGGCTCCACTAACTCACAAAGAAGCCATTCTCTTCACTTAAGACGTTTTTTACTTGTTCTCCCCTATGCTGATAAAAGTAACTTCCTTCCAGCTCTTTGCATGGCTACTCCCTGCACACAGTCGGATCTGCACTGCAAAGTCACCTGCTCAGACAGACTGGACTAGCCTTCTAGATCCTCCTACTGCTCTTGGTCTCTTTTCATAATATTTACTGTCACTTGGCCTTTTAGTCAATTAGGTGATGCAATCAGAATATAAGCACGAAAGAAACCGAGACTACATTTTGTGACCACTTAATTCCCAATTACTAGAAATGCCTGATATAAACTGAATAGCAGAAAGCTATCCTGTTTGTCTGGGCACTGACTAACTAGCAAGCTGAGCTGGGCATCATCGCAACTTTCATTCCCTGCTTCTAGTTAGAATTGCATAAAACAAGCGTTCTTCCACAGAACAGCCAATATTCAAATACTGGAAAGCATTTTATTTCAAAGCTATAGCATATTAAGCACTCTAAGGACCTGCGATTAAACTGCAATTTTATCATCTCAGAACAGACAACCAGGAAGGGGAATGCAGAAAGCCAAATTTGAAGTTTAGATAGAAGTTTAGTAGAGGAAGTATTACTTGGGAGTTGCTTGGGAATTTAGGCTATCCAAAAGAAATATCTACCAAGCTGGCCTGGTAGCTCACACACCTATATATCAGTACTGGGGGCTGTGGCAAAAGGATCATGAGTATGAGTTTGAGGCCATACTGGGTTAAATAGAGAGTTATGGATCAGCCTGAGACTCTCTACAGACAAGGGGGAGGAAAATGAAGAGGAAAAAGAGGAGGAGGAAGAAGAGTAAGAGGAGGAGAAGGAGAAGAAATAATAATAATAATAATAATAATAATAATAATAATAATAAAAAAGATTCTCCGAGTTTTCTCTTACTAAAAGATCTAATCCCAGTAATCAGGAGACAGAGGTAGACAGATCTATGTGATTTTGAGTTCAGGCTGGTCTATATACCAAATTCCAGGTCTTCCATGGCTACATAGCAGAACTTTGCCTCAATAAATAAATAAATAAATAAATAAATAAATAACAAAAGAATATTATAAATTAAAATTAGATTTCTAGGTCAGTACTATGTTTTTTTGACAGAGTAATACAAATTCTAATCTGACAAGAAGTGCCATTGTGAGTTCTTTCTCAATGAAAAGTTTCTATTTGATCTGGAGAATTAACCTCTGGCCCTTGTTTCTTTGTTTCTAAATTAAAAGGAAATGTGACACTATTCTAATTTTCCTCATAGCTTTAAAATTGCCCTTATAGCCAATGTGCACATAGGAAATCAGCTCCACTTATAAAGAGCATAAATTTCTGGCTGACATTAGGATAAACAAAGGAATTAATGATCTGAGGGTTCTAAAGTTCCAGAACTAAGCAATATATCTTTAAACATACTATGAAAGAAGGTACTAAAAACGGCATGAATCTACTTAGTGGTTTGGAATAAAAATAAATGTAGGCTGAATACCACATATTGGATATTTCTCTACTGATAGTTTATCAACCAGAAGGAAAAAGAGAAAAAGCATATTACCTGAGTGAACAAGGCCTGACACTAGACAAAGAGAAGGCCAAATCTTTCATATGAATGCAGTGGTGGCATTTGGGTTGTGTATGCATCTCCTACAAAAAGGAGTATACACACACACACACACACACACACACACACACATGCACAGGTACAGGCACACATGTGCACACATAACTGAATTAGTTTAACTAGAAAGTATATAACAGGGAGAGTAAATGAGTAAATAGGTGTATTCAGTGATGAAATACATTGTGAGAACTTAATATACATCTTGTACTATTTATAATAAGGGATGCCTTTAATGCATAATCCTTATTTTTTTTCTTTCCATTTATGATTTTGCACTAGTCCTGGCCTTCAATGTATCTTGGATACTTGCTGTAGGATATTGTATAAGTTAATTCCCAGTGGCTGGAATAAAATACTTGACAAAAAACATTTAAGAAAGGAAAAGTATATTTTGCCTCACAGTTTGAGGATACAGTCCATCATGGCTGGGAACTCATGGCAGGAAGGACTGAGGGGCTGGTCCAGAAACAGAGATAAATACTGATGCTCAGCTAGGTCTGCCTCTTTTATTTAGCCCTGGAACCCAGCCCACAAAATGGAGCTGCCCTCTTTTAGAGTCAGTCTCCACACTTTACTTAAACTAATCTAGATAATCCCTCACAGACATGCCTAGAGACTCATGTTGGAAGTGATTCAAGATTCTGTCAAGTTAACAGTCAATATTAACCAACATAAAGATAATTATTTTTAGAGATAATTCTTTCTTGAGTTATCTTAACTTTTACTTAGGCTTTTTTTTAACTTTTATTGCATTATGATGAGAAAAGTTATATGATTTCAATTTATCTGAATTTGTTAACATTTAAAAACATATTTTAAGTAAATAGAATTAAATCACATTCTTGTTTCCCTTTTGTACCCTAACTCCTCCCAGAGACCCCCCCTTCAATACCTACAATATCTTTTTTGCCATATTCCTTAAAATTTGTAAAATATTATAATAAAAATAAGTATTATAAAAGTTGTTTGATATAAAACAATCAATTTAACAGTGTTATGTAGATGCTCATCTACAGCAATAGTGAAAATACATTTTTCTCAATATAAATTTTAAATAACTCCAAACATATTAACTGTATACTTCAAAATAATACATCACTACTAGTATTTTCTTAAATGAACATAAATATATAAAGTCTTTTTGTTTGTTTTGTATTTAGTAGAGTTTAAAATCTTGGCTCTTACTGTGGTACAAACACAAAATAAGAACAATTTTTAGACATTGGATTTCATTGTGATAAGGCTGTACTTCAATGACCCTCACATCACCAAAGGATTTTACCTCCATCGTAGCTAAGTTGAGAGTTGATAGTTCTGCTGCACCAAGGAATGAATTGTAGGCACAATTTTTGGATACAGACTTCCTACTATGGTCAAAGCTATTTGACTTGAGTGAGTGACTTTATTCTCTGCCCACAGAGAACAGGTTACATTCATTTAAGAAATGGTGTGTGTATTAAGATGGTCTATCCATAAAGTCATTCACCAACTGTTTCAATGAACAATTGTTCTGCTTGGAGGGTGGCACAGACATTGGGTGAGGGTAAGAATTTGGCTCATTAGGTGTGATAATTTGGAAAAGCATTCATCTCAGAGAAAGAATAACTTATAAAGTCCTCTTCTTCAAACTTGAAACAAGAGTTATAAACATCAAGCAAAGCTTTTTGCTTTTTGAATTTTCTTTGACTGTTGTGTCAATGTTTTCTATGGTGTCTTCTGCCCCTCAGATTCTCTCTTCTATCTCTTGTATTCTGTTGGTGATGTTTGCATCTATGACTCCTGATTTCTTTCCTAGGTTTTGTATCTCCAGGGTTGTCTCTCTTTCTGATTTCTTTATTGTTTCTATTTCCATTTTTAGATTCTAGATGGTTTTGCTCATTTCCTTCACCTGTTTGATTGTATTTTCCTGTAGTTCCTTAAGGGATTTTTGTGTTTCCTCTTAAAGGGCTTCTAGCTGTTTACCTGTGTTCTCCTGTATTTCTTTGAGGGTGCTATTTATGTCTTTCTTAAAGTCCTATAACATCACCATGAGAAGTGATTTTTATATCTGAATCTTGCTTTTCTGGTGTAATGGTGTGTCCAGGACTTGCTATGGTGGGAGTATTGGGTTCTGATGATGCCAAGGAACCTTGGTTTGTGTTGCTTATATTCTTATGCTTGCCCCGCATCATCTGGTTATCTATAGTGCTACCTGCCCTTGCTAAATCTGACTGGAGCCTGTCCTTCCTGTGATCCTGGTTGTGTCAGAACTCCTCAGAGTCAAGCTGTCTCTGTGAGCCTGTGATTCTGGGATCCTGTGATCCTGGGCTTGTTAGTTCACCTGGGAGTGGAGCTTCCTCTGGGTGTTGTGGGACTGGCTGTGGAGCTTGCACCCAAGATCTACTCTGGACAGCAGTTCAGACAGACAGGAAGGAACCCAAGTCACTGGGCTGGTGGAGTTCCTGTGTGCCTGGTCCTGCTGGTCCCAGTTACTCCCAGTGTTGGGACAGATGTTGGGTCCTCCTCACCTCTGATCCTGGGCATGTCAGAGCGTCTGGGAGTGGAGCTTCCTCTGGGTGTTGTGGGACTGGCTGCGGAGCTTGAGCCCAAGGTCTGCTCAGGACACCAGCCCAGACAGTTACTTAGGTTTTTTAACAATTTCATACTTGCACAATTTTTGCTTCTTTTATGAGTATTACTAGAATATTTTAATGATGAATAAAATTGGGACTTATAATATATATATATATATATATATCAATATTTAGATGTTTTCTTACTAAAGAAGTTATAGATGATTCTTAATAAGCTATAAATTAATCTTAAAAGATAAGACTAATATGCATAAATTAGGTGTATAAATCTCATTTTAGAGTTCACCATAGATGTAGTTGTCAGACTACAACCTGCATAAGTTCAAGAGTGTCAACATTCTAGCATAGGGATGAATAGCTCCACCTCTACCTGGAGCTATTGACAGTTGATGGCTTTGGGGAAAAACAGTTTGTTTTCTTTCAGAGTGTGACCAGTGGTAAATCTGCCACACTCTAGTGTGCCCCCTCCCACCCATGAGTTCGCAGACAGTCCATATGACTTAGGTGAATTTAAGAGAGAGAAAGACACTCAGACAGACACAGACAGACAGGTTGAGATGGACAGAAATGGACAGACAATGAGACAGAGAACTAGCCAGAGGGAATGAAGAGGTAGGTAGGGGTGAACCTAGAGAGAGTTGGGGGTAGGAGTAAATGTAACTTTAATTTCTTGAAATCCTATTTTTAATGATGGTTCTTAAACGCTTAACCTCCCTTCTAGCCCACCACCCACCAGAGGTAGTAAAAAAGAAAGGATATGGGGAAAGTGGATCTGTTTAGAAAAGTTCTTTGGAGCAACTCCCATCCATGTTCTCTGGAAATTGCCAGTTCAGTCCACAGGTTAGCAGTGGCAGCTCAGTCAACTCACAAACACTTCATGGATACACCAGCCGTCCAGTTCGGTAGAGTTGGGTTAGCAACAGTGTTGACACGACCTAGCAGAGACAACCAGGCCTCAACCTCAGCTCAAGTCAGCAGGAGGAACCAGGAGAAGTTCTTGGTCGTGCCTCTCTCAGGGAAGATTGAGGAAGACTCAAGTGTTACACAGCTAGCTGCACCAGCAAGCCGAGCTCTGTCTCTATCACTCTTCCATGTCAACAGTACACAATCATTCAATCTTCAGCTTCATGAGCGCCTCAAAAATCAGACAGCCATGAGTACAGGAAGGCAGTGAAAGCAGTCTGCATGGAGGCCCATGTTCAGTGACGAAACTCCCCCGACCTGTGCCCTCCTCACAAAGATGTGTCCATTTCCTTCAGAATAGAATCTGGCCATATTAATTAGCCAGCTTTCTCCTGCTGGCTGGCTTATGTACACTTGCCCTTTTTATTTTCTCCCCATATTATTTTCTGCTTCTCCTTGTTGAACACTTGCAGCACAGGGTGGCCTCAAACTTTCCTCATGCACCCCTTTTTTTCCATGCTTCTGATCTTCTTCACCGGTCACTATCCTCATGGCCTGTCACTATCAGTTTCCTTTTTCCAAAACAATGAGCTCTTCGGAGGACTCCACCACGGACCGGACGGCCCAGACTTCTTCGCCTCTCCTTCCTTATAGAGATCTGCATCAGGACCCTGTCACCAAAGCATTTACTGATTGCCGGCAATTCCTTCCTCTTCGAGTTCCCAATGAGCCTTCCTCCCCTCTGCCAACACCAGCTGCCGGCAGATAAAGACATTGTTACCTGGAGGAAGCCGCTTTCCTGTCCCCCATTTGCTGAGTCACATATTGTTATTATTCTACTGTCATTATCCAAGTCTTTTTTTTTTTTTTGGCACCACATCCTACATTGCAACATGTCATTTCATTCAGTGCTTTGTGGCCCCCTCGGATTAAACAAAAGGTTCAACTGGCACATCTTGGTCACTTCTTTCTTCAATCCTCAATTATTTTCTCCAGTTTGTCTAAAAAGAATAGAAATAAGCATAATAATCACCATATATTTCAGTTTAAGAGAAAAAAAAAGAGCCTATGACAAGGTAATTAAGTTACCTAAGATTACAGACTATACAAACATTAGCATGCCCAGGTGGGGGGACTCAGTGCAGTTATGAAAGTAACTGACATTTTGAAACTAAAAGCTGTTGAACGACAACCTCTGGAAAATACGTACTTATTTTACCAAGAATTTTAACAGACATTTGGCTAGCTCATGACTGGTCCCTTCCTCTGAACACAGAATTGCAAATGGCTTTAACCCCATTTCAAAGGGCCCCAGCAAAAGTAACAATAAAACTCAAAGGTTTGCTTCTTGATCTCTCAAATTCTCTTTGGCCAGAGTTGAGGCTTCCAGCCTGTCCCAACACCCTGGCAAGTAAGAATAACTAAAAACTATAATTATTTTTAAACACTCATCGTCCCCACTCTTTCAACCTCAGCAGAATTCTTTTGCTTAATTCCCATTTTTTTTTCATTAAAAACAATTTGTCACACGGTATAAAATGAAGTTTTGTGTTCTGCTTAGAGATCTCTGGAATCGATGGAGTTTATCAATGTTCTGCTTCACAAACTGCTGAGCCATGCTTCCTCTGCCTCTGCCTTGGATGTTCGACTTTATCTTGCCTTCAGTAACATAACGATTCGTGATATTTGATTATCCTTTAAGGAAGCACTAGTGGTCTGTCCTATAATATCCAAATATATGTCTTGGTCAACTTTTAGTATCCATGATAAATACCGTGTCCTAAGTAATGACACCTTACTTTAACTTTCCAGGGCTATATAACAACTCATCAACCATTACCATTAGCACAGAGAGCTCATAGGACCCACTACCCACAATGCAAGGTATTGTCATTGTTCTTGGTTGTCCCCCAGAACCAAATAGAAAAGCCCTTAAGACATGACATACTTTTTGCAGGACACAGAGAAATAAAAATAAAATGGAAATGACTGTTTTGAGAGGAACCAAGCATTTTATTAGGCTGTTCAATCAGAAAAAAAAAACAAAAACAAAAAACAAAAGCAACAAAAAAAAAAAAAATTATACCCAGTACTGTATACCTGGTCAAAAGCCCATAGCTCAGGAGGTCAGAGAGCCCCAGGGAAAACCTACTGTTATTTTGCTAAATTGGTATGATGCCAAACCACCATCTAAATACTTCTCTTCATACCCACACATAGTGTTGCTTGCAATCATGGTCATGGAAGCTTCTATGTGTAGTAGGTGGCAGTCAGTGCAGGGAATCACAACTGATCAAGTGACTGAGAATAAGAGACTGTGAGTGTGGGGCATCTACAACAACAAACACACATATCTCAAAGCTCAGAGGACACCATAGAAGTGATGGTAGCATGTTAGTGCCACAGGGGAGGGAGGTAGGCCGTGGAAGCTGTCTTCTGAAGGTGGCATATCTGTCACATTCATGAACTCATAGAAGCTATGGTCACACTGGATCAAACCAGTCAACAACTCAATATGGATGGAGGCAAAGTACATGAGGATCCTCCCCTAGCTGAGGAGCTATTTACAGCAAGAGATTAGTAAGGAAGAGGAATTCGTTTCCTCCAGAATTGTGGACAATGATTGGTTGCTCATACTCCAGGAGGAGCTCATACTTTCATAAGCAGGCAATGTTAATTGAACTCAGTGACTCATATTTTAAAAAAATAAATAGAACATTTTATAAAATATAATAACTGGAATGCCTGGCCCAACTCACCCACAGGTCATACACATAATCAACCAGAGAGCTCCTGGAACATGTATATACATGTGAAATATAGCAGTTGAGGAATGCACCTCAGAAGCCATGTTAGCATTCCACCAATCACAATGGTGTAAGTAGAAGTTGCTTCCAGAACAGACAAAGATATCTATCTTTTTTGGGTTATCACAATGGACTTCAAATTGGATTAGGCAAACACTTTTATCAGTGGACATTTTCCCAACACCAGACCCTTATTAGGATATTCAATTTGGCTATAAGAGGCCCATAGGAAGAAATGTTCACAAGTTAAGTTCCATTGTAGAAAGCTACATGAGAAATAAAATTTGATAGCTGATAAGTCCTTGGTAAAGATTTCAGTTTTTTACCTAATCATGATAATCATAGAAAATGAAAAATTTCTCATAATGATTCCTCAGTAAGTGGGAAATCAATTGACATCAAGACCCAGCTATACCACTCTTGGGTATATACCCAAAGAATGCTTCATCCTACCCAAAGGACACTAGCTTAGCCTTGTTTACTGCAGCTTTATTCATAATAGAAATGAGAAACAACCTAGATGTCCCTCAACCAAAGAATGAATAAAGGAAACGTGCTGCGTGTACACAGCTGTTTAAAATAATGGCATCGTGAAATTTGCAGGAAAATGAATAGAACTAGAAAAAGAATCACCCTGAGTGAGGTAACCCAGACCCAAAATTATAAACATAGTATTACTTCTTATATGTGGACATCAGCCATTAAATAAATACCAAAGCTACAATTCATAGACCCAGAGAGGTTGGGTAAAGAGAAAAGAATTGCAGGGGGTAGAGGTGAGGAGCATGGGTCTCTCTGGGAAGGAGAAAGAGCATTTATTTTATGTGTCAACTGGGGGTGGGGGAAGATGGGAACAGAAGGATCAGATATGGAGGAGGAGGAGAGACGGTGTTAAGGGAGGGAATTCAGAGTTTGGGGAGAGACAATCAGAATTGAGGGGCACTTGATGGGTATTATGAAAACCTAGTGCAATGGATATTTCCTAAAATATATAAAGGTTATTATAATGAAGTCTCCAAATAATGAGGGAGACAGAGTCCCAACTGGGTTATATCCCAGTTGAGCTGTTGGCCAAAGTAGTCCCATGGAATTCCCCTCAAAACCCAGGCTGTTACCAAGACAATAGGTTGCTCTCAGTTGAGAACAAAGCTCATAGGAACTCACAGAGACTGAAGCTTCAAGCACAGGTCCTACAAAGATCTGCATGAGGTCCTTTGCATATGTAGCTTTCAGTTTAGTATTTGTATAGGACTCCTGGACATGGGAGGGAGTTGGTCTCTCATTCTTCTGATTTCTTCCGGGTCCTCTTACCTTCTGCTTATTTGCTTTGTTCAGCTTTGTTGTGATGGTTTCTGTTTTATCCTATTTTATTTTGTTATGCTTGGCTGTTATCTCTTAGAAGCCTGTTCTTTTCTAATGAGAGACAAGAAGGGAGAAGGGAATCGATCTGGATTGGAGGTGTAGATGGGAGAGAAATTGTAATAAAAAATCTATTTTTAATAAAAGGGAAAGAGAGAGAGAGAAAACCATTTTCCTCGTTGGTATCCTATAATTTCAGGCTTGCAAAGTTACAACTAACTACTCAGCCCATGCTTGTACACATATACAATATTGATTTAAAAAAAATGTGCCAGAGAATCAAATCTGACTTTCTTTGTTGGTAAGTAAAATTTAGTATTTTCCTTATTTAATCTATTATATAAAACAGATCTCTTCTATAATATGTGTTTTAAGTTTTGGACATATATAAAGACAATAGAGTCAACCAAGTCAATTAAAGTCAAAGCTAAAGTCTCTGGGCTGTGGGGTTATGTGTTGTTCTGAATAACAGTGTTCCCTAGAGCAGTGACCCTTATTCTCTTTCTACTAGCCACTAAATTCATAGCTACCTCTACCACCATATTTAAAAGTTAGTGGAGTAATAGCTTTACCTTTGGAAACAAAGGCATCATAGTTATCTTTTTGAATGGTAGTGCTCACCCTTCCTACTCCTGTCCTTCATGCTGTAGGGACCCCCACACACAACATAAAATATGCTACTTCTCAACTATAATTTTGCTACTGCTATGAATCATACTGTAAATATCTGATATGCAGGATCTGACATGCAACCCTCATGGAAGGGTTGTTCAGTTCCCCAAAGAGGTCTCAACCCACTGGTTGAGAACCACAGTTTTTTGAAATTCTATTTCTTTTTACTATCATTTTCTGTTTTGTGCAGTTTGTGCCATTCAGCTATAGCTGAGAGTTGTGACAGTTCTCTCTTTTCTGCTTAGGTTTGGGAGGTTCTTACTGTACCTCAGAATCTTTTACTGTCTCAGTTCGAACTCTATTTAAGGTCTATGGGGACTCATGAGCCAGATATACTCCTGGCTCTGGCTCCAAGAAGAGCTTAGCTTGTGTCCTTGCTCTTGGCTCCCCTGGAACTCCTCAACAGTATCCAGCCCCCTTCTTTGTCATCCAGCTGTATCTTAGCCCTCCTGAGACCTTGTGAAGCCAACACAACTGCTTGTGCTCCATGCTCTGCATTTTTAAAGACTTTGGCTTTCTGTATAATGGCTGATCCAAAAACTGATTTTAGGTTACCCCTAGACAATGTTTGGTCGAATGGAAATCTTAGGTATATATTTTATACCATACTAATGTAAATACTAGAGTGAGTCTTTGTCTTTTGGGAAGTCCAATCCAGATTTCAGTTTCTAAGGGGAGAGAGATGATAGTGTACAAATGTTTCTCAATGACAACAGTATTCTGAGGGTAGATACAAAATCTGTCACCTGTTGGTGCCCAACCTCTGAAGAGCACTGTCAGAGAACCAAGAATGGTAGATGTATTGTGTCTTTTATACACTTGTTCCATTCAAATACATTCTACTCACTCATTTTATAATACTTATGCATTTATTTTACCATTAAATGCAAATAGAACTTTAAAACTATCGATATTCAAAAAAAGTCCACTGCTGTTTTGATTTAAAAGGGTGATAGACATGTTAATTTATGAAAAACTGAGACAGGTGGGGTAGAGAGAGAACTGTCTCCCCTCGTGGAGCAAGGAGTATTCCTTTACTCTACTAAGCCCTTGCCAACCACACTGTGGAGAGTACAAATCAATTGTATTTCAAACCATTCTTATCCTTCAGAAAGCAGAAAGAGATGCTTCAGGCACATGAAGCAGAGCAGACGTAAGGTGTTTGATGGTTAAGCAAGCCCAGTTTCTATTAAAGGTGAGCAGTTCCTAGGACCGCACTGTTGTACCCTGAAGAATATCCTCCCTAAAAAGATAGAAACTCCAAGCCACAGTACCATAGAATGTGTCCTTAATTGAAATAAAGGTTTTTGAAGTGTAATGGAATGTAATCAATTCAGAAGAAGGCACTAGGATGGATTCTAACCGAGTATAGCTACGGACTCATAAAAAGAAAAATTAGCACACAGAGGAAGACACACACCAGGAAAAATGAAGACACACAAAGACCACCATTTACAACCATAAGGAAGAGGCAGAGCCTGAAAGGGATTCCCAACTCCTTCTACACTATTAAATTATTATTATATTTATAATATGTATACTATATTTTATTATTCTATTATACCATATTATAATATAAAATATAATAATTGAATTATATTAATAGAATACATATTATGTCTGATACATTATGTCTTATACATTGTCCATATGACTTAAATATCACATATTTATTATTACATACTATACTAAATTATTATTACTATTGAATACAAAATAACTGTACTAATCAGTTTGCCTTTATTTATTTATGTATTTATTTATTTATTTATTTTAGTTTTTCAAGACAGGGTTTCTCTGTGTAGCCCTGGCTGTCCTGGAACTCACTCTGTAGACCAGGCTGGCCTCGAACTCAGAAATCTGCCTGCCTCTGCCTCCCAAGTGCTGGAATTAAAGGTGTGCGCCACCACCGCCCAGCTATTGCTTTCACTTTTTTTTTATTAGATATTTTCTTTATTTACATGTAAATTTTCCCTTTCCCAGGTTCCTCTCCAAAAAACAAACAAACAAAAACAACAAGAACAAACTCCTTTTGCCTCCCCCCTCCCCATGCCTGCCACCCCACCCTCTCCCACTTATTGGCCCTGGCATTCCCCTACACTGGGGCACAAAACCTTCACAAGGCCGAGGTCCTTTCCTTCTATTGATGATCGAATTTGCAGTCCCCTACTATACACATGCTGCCAGAACATTCAGAGGAATGGATACAGAAAGTGTGGTACATCTACACAATGGAGTACTACTCAGCTATTAAAAACAATGAATTTATGAAATTCTTAGGGAAATGGATGGATCTGGAGAGTATCATCCTGAGTGAGGTAACCCAATCACAAAAGATCACACATGGTATGCATTCTCTGATAAGTGGTTATTAGCCCAAAAGTTTGGAATACAGGAAGAACGACCCACAAACCACAAGAAACTTAAGAAGAAGGAAGACCAAAAGGTGGACATTTCATTCCTTCTTAAAAAGGGGAATCAAACACCCACAGAAGGAGTGGCAGAGATTAACTATGGAGCAGAGACTGAAGGAAGGACAAGCATATAGCTATCTCCTGAGAGGCTCTGACAATACCTGCTTTCACTTTTAAAGGCAAGTGTCGCTCTACTGCCCAGGATGACCTGCAACATTCTTTTTGTCATAGCCTTCAGAGTCATTAGTGGGATTATAAGCCAGCACCCCCATGCCCAGGTCAGGTGATTGAAAGATATAAACACTTATTGTTACGAGAAGCAAGCATAAGGTGGTATACCAGGCTCCCCAGAAATTCTCTCTCTCCTGTGAATGGCATGCCCTCTTCTACTGATTGCGCCTTACTGATTAATATGGATGAGACCAAGGGCTCTGTTTCAGTGTTGTGATCTCATTAAAATATTCTGCATGCTATGCTTTTTAAATCATGGATGCTATGAGAAATTAGCATCCATCTGTTAATGAATTAGTATGCCTTTATTACTGTAAATCATGAAGAAGTGACCTAGGCTCAGGGGAAAAAAACAATGCACAAGCAAGCTCCTGCTATCTTCTGATCAAATGGGCCTAAGAGAGACCGCACACCATTTGGTCCCTCTCCACACAGACTGCTCATCATAGAATATATGTCTCCTTAGTTCTATAAAGAGATTAATCTTTTCATTTTTTTATTTCAAACACAATTACATCATTTTGTTCAATTTTCTGAAAAGTCAAAAATACTAAATTTTTTAAAGAGTGTAATGTCTTAGTATCTTTTTCTTCCTTTGGTGCATTTAGATTCAATACCAGATTGAGGTGGCAGATTAAAAAGATGAGGCAGGAGTGGGTGGGCGGGTAGGGGAGCACCCTCATAGAAGCCGGGAGAGGGGGAGGGGAAACTTTGTAACGTAAATAAAATAGACAATGAAAAGACAATGATACCTTGTGGTTTTGTGAAAAATGCCTAATGCTTCATCTGCGTTAACCATTATATGTTCAAATTTGATGGACAGTTTTTCTTCAGAAGAAAATAGATCCAGTCCTAAACAGCCCCTGGATCCGAATGAAAGGTAGTGGGGGCTCTGCTCCCTGCTTATGTGCATTTCCTCGTTTATTTAGCACACAGTTTCATCAGAGCGTTGACTAGGAAGCTTCCGTCTGAACGATTCACATAGCCAGTGAAAGGGGGCCCTTTTCCCCTTGCACAAATATATTAGAGCCATTGACCTGATTAACCATAAAGCAACTGATGGACTTAAATATGCAACTTCACAGGCTAATCCTCTGCAGCATACAGAAGCGTGTGCGTTTAAAATGTAAGTGAAGAGCCGCCAGCACCTTTGCTAGGTCCCGCAACACAATCTCATGGACCAAGATCTGTCAGCCTCATGCTACATTGTCCTTGAATATCACACACCAGGAGAATGTTATTATAAACTATATAAAGGGCATAAAGAAAGCCTGCCAGCCGCAGGGACAGGAGGTCCAAGCCTTTTTTATTGTATGCATTTATGTTGCTTTTGTTGCAGATTTGATGTGCTGTAAACGGGGGAGGGGCATTTAAAATTCACCTCGAAAGAATAAAAATCTGTGACGTGCCTGCTGTTTGTCTGTTTGTTTTCTTTTCTCTTGAGTTACATGGACCTGTCTCAATCTTCTGTCTTGCTTTCAAAAACCCAGAGTTTCCTCAGGGAATATAAGTAAATCCTCTCACCAGCGTGCCGCTGGGAGGAGACTGAAGGATGGCAGAGATGTGTGGAGTGTGTGAGTTTCCATGTGAAAGCTGTCAGCATAAATTAGGTGTGGTTAGGGAGAGAGAAACAGCAGTAGCCACAGGAAGACATCTTCCCCGGTTAGAACTGAAAAGCAGAGGAGAGAATAAAAAGACAACAATGTGTCTTGGGAAAGGGTGGCCTGGAGTGGAAAGAAGTGCACACAGATTTTTTTTTTTTTTTTTTTTTTTTTTTTTGCGTGGGACACAGGGCAACAATGAACAGAGAGAGGGGGAGGGGAGAGAGAGAGAAAGAGAGAGAGAGAGAGAGAGAGAGAGAGAGAGAGAGAGAGAGAGAGA
>JADRCD010220114.1:38482-55794 GCA_019843815.1 Montemys delectorum
CTCTCTCTCTCTCTCTCTCTCTCTCTCTCTCTCTCTCTCTCTCTCTCCCTCTCACAGACACACACACACACACACAATTTAAAATATTTTTAAATTTGCTGATAGCAACATTGTTGTTTGTACCCTCGGTCCTCAGCAGAGTATATGAAGCATCAATACAGTCATAAGAGCGAATATCTGTCCTGTGGCAGATTGAGGATCAAGAGTTAAGGTCCAGCCTAAAGAACATAATGAACCCATCTCAAATCAAAAATACATAAATAAACACGACTATGCAGACAGAGGTATGGGACAGTGATCAGAAGGACACGATACAAGCAAAGTCAGAGGCTATTCATGCTGCTCATATCCTGACAAGGACCAAGAATGGGGCCCAGAGGTGGATACTAGAGGGTAGCAGATGACAATGAAGAGCAAAACAAGTGAAACAAAGAGCAAAGGTGGAGGAACTCTTCTGAGAAATTGTAAAGAGAAAACTAAAAAACGAGAGACACTGGCTCTATTAGTCAGGGTTCTCTAGAGAAAGATAAGTGCTAGAATTCATATATACATGAGATTTAGCAGAGTCGTTTACAGGTTATAATCTTAATATTTGCAAGAGTCAAATAATAAATTTCTATGGTTCTTTGTTTTGTTTTGTTTTATTTTTTTTTCAAAAAAAGTCCCCCACCTGAGAAATACTTAGGTGAAGAGAGAAAACCTACTGTTCAGGGATAATGGAAGTCCCAGTAAAAGAGTAATTCATGAGATAGAATTAAATAAATAAAATTCCAATAATGAATATTTGTGAGGCACAATTATAAACTTGACATTCTACTTCTCAAGGGAGATCAGAAGATGAAAATAAACACTTTCTGCCCTCACAGAATTTCTATGTATAGAGAGAATCAGATAGGGCTAAGAAAACACAACTATAATGTAAAAATGATGGTGTACTTACAGACAGGAGCCTAGCATGGCTACTCTCCAAGAGGCCCAAGAAGCAGCTGACAGAGTCAGATGCAGATACTTACACCAAACCAATGGACAGAAGCCAGGGACCACTGTGGTTCAACTAGAGAAAAGCTGGAAGAAGCTGAGGAGGAGGGAGACCCCATAGGAAGACCAGCAGTCTCAACTAACCTGTATCCCCAAGACCTATTAGACACCTAGCCAACAACCAGTCAACACACACCAGCTGATATGAGGCCCCCGACACATATACAGCAGAGGGCTGCCTGGTCTGGCCTCAGAGAGAGAAGATGCACCTAACCCTAGAAAGACTTGAGGCCCTAAGGTCTTGGGAAGTCTGGTGGAGTGGTGGGGATATCCTCTTGGAAGATGAAATGGAATGAGGAACAGTTGGAGGCCTGACCAGGAGGGGGAATAAAAAGGAAAAAAAAAAACAAAAACAAAGAAAAGAAAAATGAAAAAAAAAATGTAAGAATGACTTTAATTAGCATATTCACCAATCAGCATATTCACCAATCCCAGCGAGAGCAGAGAAGGGACCAGACAGAGCCCTGGGGAAGTAGTAGAGCACAGGAGGATCTTTATTCTGCTTGTTTGTTTGTTTGTTTGTCTGTTCTGCTCCACTAATTGAGTTCCTATATTGTTTTTGCAGCATGATACCCCCCAACCACCACCAAGTCAGCCTAGTTTGTTACCATTATCCACGATCTCCAGCTCCAAGAGAGATTCATAGGACCCTGGGTGACTAATCGATGATCGTGCAACCTGAGTGAGGCCAGTGGAAATCTTCTCCAGGGTATTTCTTGTTTCATATCTTGCTTTATCTTTTAAGTGTGTGTGTACAGTATATTGCACATCAATTAGCACTCATAGCTAAAAAGGAAGGACATGAAGAATAATGAAATAAGGAGGAAAGAAACAGAGAAGAAGAATGGGAGGGGGATGTGATGAGTTCTGAGAATAATCATTTATATTGATGAAGTCTCCAAGTCTTGGCTAAGATAAGAATAAAAAAAGAATGAGGTGGGTACTAAACTTCTTGATCTAATTATGTTATTCCAGGCTTTTAGAAGGCAAAGTAGAAGCTATCTAGTTGCAATATTTACTTGGGTCTTAAAGAAGAGTGATTTAGAACACAAGGAAATATCAACTCCTACTGCTTGACCCCTTCAGTAAGGAAAGGGGGCAGGAGCATCCTCCATGAAGGGAGGGGGGAACTTCATTGAGAAACTGAAGTAGTCAGCAGCTAAGCAGAGAGCCCGGAAGGAGTGTGTGCAAGCTTTGGAAGGAGGCAGGGAGTGTGGATTCCCAACCTCACAAGGGAGAGAGTTTCACAGGAGCATACCAGGAGAAGACATATTTAAGGGAGAATTATACAGTAATGTTTGAATCTGATGAGAGGAAGGATTATTAATTAGGGAGATTTAAATATGGAAAAGTGACAAGAAACAAGAACACGACATACCCAAACCAAACGCAGACAAAAATTGCTCTAACTGGCAGCATGGAGGAAAAGTAGCCTGTTTCTTCAAGTGACCGTAACTGTACACAGAGTCATTCTGTGAATGGACATTGAGTCCTTAGGAGGAGATAGGAAAAAAGCGAGAACTCAGAAGCTGGGACATACGTAACTTAATCCTGTCTATGACCACACTCCATCTATTCCAGTTTGATGGCCCACTCCACCCCTGTTTTCCTCCTTCTTCCGTACAACAGAACACTGGTTTTATTCACAGTTTCAGCTGAAGGGGAGACAGTGTCCTATCTCCAAACCACAGTTAAAACACAGTAAGTCTCAAACATTTATGACCATCCCATTATCTTGTGGATGGTTGTCTTAAAAGTAGAGGTGTAACCCAGCTTGAGAACATTCAAAATGAGGAGAAAACTTGAGAAATATTCCTACTCATAAACTAAGATGCAACACTTAGAACATGATTTCCTTGTGGCTTTGAGAGAGGCTCATTAAAGGATTCAAGATCCAACTGGGGATTGAGGCCTGGAATAGAACACTAGGGAAAATGTGCATTCTTTGTTTGTTTTGTTGTTTTGTTTCTCAAGACAGGGTTTCTCTCTAGCCTTAGCTGTCCTGAAACTCATTGTGTGGATCAGGCTGGCCTCAAACTCCGAGATCCTCATGCCTCTGACTTCCCAGTGCTGAGATTAAAGGCAAGTGCCACCACTGCCAGGCTGAAAACATGGGTTCTTAATGACATTAGTGTAGCAATGAATTAAACAAAACAAAATATTAGCATTCCAGCATTTTTTCTAAGTCAGAGTATCACTTTGTATCTCTGGCTAGCCTGGAACTTGCTATTTAGTTTAGTCTAGCCTGGAGCTCACAGAGCTCCACCTGCCTCTGCCTCTGAATGCTAGGATTAAAGGCATATACCACCATGCCCTGCTGCATTTCAACATTACATTTATGAGGTGTAATTCTCATTTACAAGAGAAGCATTCTGATAGGAATGCATGTTACATGGTGTATTAAACCATGTGACATGAGGATCTGGTAAGAAGGTATTTTATTGGTAAAGCATGAAGACCCAATTCAATCCCTAGCAATCACATTAAAAGTCAGGCATGACGTGTATGTTTATGTTCCCGATGCTGGGAAGGCCACTGACAGCATCTCCAGAGCTTACTGACCAGGAAGCCTAATGGAACTGCTAAACCAAGGAGGGACCTTTCCTCAAAATTACAAGGTGAAAGACACCTGACAATTACAGCCAAGGTTGACTTCTGTCCTCCAGAAACGCATGCACATATGTGTACACACATATGCACACACATGTACACACATATGTACACATATTCACACATGTACACACATGTGCGCACACGTGTACACACAGAGTCATGAACATAGACACACACAAAAGGTAAAAGGTTCGGAACTCATTTATAATATGCCCTTAGACTATTTAACAATCTATAGTTGGTAAGTGACACAAAATTTAAAAGACAATTTATTGCCTTAGAAATTACATTAGGGAGATATCTCTGGGTTCCATGCAGGGCTTAATCTAAGTATCAGCCATGTATGTCTAACCTTTTGATATTCATCCACTATTTTGCCTTTTTACAAAACTCATATTTGACAGTTTTGCAATCAAGGTACAAAATATTTTCATAGTACTTTAAGTCAGTTTATGAGTTTCCATTGAGTTGTAACCAAAGATAATCCTAAGTTACATGTAGCTGTGTGGGGCCCCAGACTGCAGGCTGAACATGCCTAGTGACACACTTTTCCTTCTCCCAAGGCTTCACATAGTGTCAAGGTGATAGTGACAGAGGCCATTTCCCAGAAACTCTGATACAACTCCCCGAATTCACTTTTAATGGAACAAGTTTGTGATCCTGTCTTGACTGGCCAAAGTAATATAATCATACAGACTGATGAAGCTTGCTTTTTACATGTGTACTGTGGACGCAGCAGAGGAGTGGCTCCTGAACGCATAGGCTGGGATGAGATAGCTGGAGGGAATGCAGAAACATTTGGAATGGTTTATTAAGAAGAAGAAGAAGTAGGAAATGGGCAGAGGAAAGGACTACACATTGACTTGGCTATGCATCCCCCCCATCTCCAGGAGAAGATGGCACACTAGTCCATGAGGCATTGCATTTATGATCACTGGAGGATCTCTGAGTGAAGCATCCCTCCAAGTCCAGTCAGTACATGAATCCTTGTGTTCTACACTTAATTATACTCACACTACCTTGTGAGATGGAAGTATTAACAGGAAGCATTTAAGGAGAGCCAAAGAGAGAGAGAGAGCTATGTTGCCCCCTGGTATATGCCCCCTGTAATTACAGATTACAGTAACATAGAGATAAAATCCAGTACAAAATACAGACTTTGATGTTTTTGATGTACAGTTGGGGCCATTTGTGCAATAGGTGCTAACAGAAGAGCCATGAGAGGCTAAAGGAAATATACACAATGGGAAAGGCGAGAGTCAAGATGAGGTATACCAGCCTGTACTGGGTTTGACCTTATGCTGCTTGTGTTCTAATGTCAATTCGGGTCCCCAAAGTTGTTTGCATGAGAGAGTCTACTCGTAAGACACTGAGGGACCCTGCCTCCACTTAATTCTGATTTGGTAAATAAAGGTGCCAGCAGCCAATAGCTGGGGAGGAGAGAGATGGGCAGGTTTTAGGATTCCCAGGCATGGGACCAAGAGGAGTAGGAAGGAGAGAAGATCCGCAGTGTTGAGGGAGTGTGGAGAAAAAGAAAGACTCCATGCCTAAGAAGAGTGCAGGACAGGGAGACATAGCCGCCATGTGAAGGAGCAGGGAGAGCGCGGGCCAGTTGAGCAGTTCTCTGGGTCCAGAGCAGCCAAGCAGAACACAAAATTTAGTTAGTAGAAACTTGGGATTAACCACAATAAGGTTAGGCAGTGGCCCACCTATTGAGCTGTTTAAGGCACATCAAAATACAAAGGCTGTGTGTGTGTGGCTTTCATTTGGGAATGTAAAACATTAGAGTGGGCAGCAAACATACTGACGAGATTTATTAATAAATAATTCAACACCAACCATCATAAACTACACAGATATACATCGGGGAAAATGGATAGTCAGATGGAAGACACATGCAGGAAACCCGTACGCTGGAGAAGGGGGGTTCATATTTCCAACATGCATCAGCATAATAAAGTCAAGCAAGTTAGAAAGTGCTATGGCTGTAATATTGTAACTTTTTATAGATACATGCATGGGTGGCGGGGGGGGGGGGGGGGGGGGGGGGGAGAGGGAGAGAGAGAGACAGAGACAGAGACAGAGAGAAAAAGATTATAATGCCTATATAATTTTTATTATACACCAAAGCTCTAATATTTATCTTATCAAAACTGCACTAAAAAAACTTTTAAGTGTTATTATCACTTTTTAACAATTATGTCCAATTTGGTCTTCATGTGAGTCCCCTAATAGTTGGAGTGAGGACAGTCTCTCACTCTGTTGCCTGCCTTTGGGTCCCCTTCCCCTACCTGGGTGGCCTTGTCCAGCATCAGTAGGAGAGGATGTGTTCAATTCTGCTGGGACTTGAGGTGCTAGGGTAAGTTAGTACCTATGGGGGGAATAATGGGAGAAGGGGCATGTGAGGATGGGACTGGGAAGAGAGGAAGGAGGAGAGATTGTAATCAGGATGTAAAGTAAATAAATTAATTAATGGGGGGAGAAAGGAAGCTGAAGCACAAGGAGGTTAAGTAACCAAGTAACTTGCCTAACTTGCTAAGTAACTAAGTAACATCACATGTGAGCACCATTCATTCTGGCTTTGGAGTCCTTGCTCTTAGTCTTTGCACCATAACCCCTTTCTTCTTCCATTGTGGAACTTATCACACTTGGAAGTATTTGCATGTGTACGTGTCTTCCCCCATGACTGCACCTACACAATACCAATTGCAGTACACTGTAGAGAGGTTTGTTGGACTTAATTCTCTGTGAAGCTAAAACTGCAAAATAAAATGGAGGCCACTTAAAAGGGGAAACCATTTCCATTGAATCCCTCAGTAGCTGTTTCTGAGCAGGAAGTGTTCTGACAAAAATGTTAGGGGAGATGGAAAGAAGGAACAAGAAGAAAGGGCTATGAGGGAAAAGGAGGGATGGGAAGAAAGGAGACAGGGAGAGAGGGCTCTGCATTTAATTCAACTTGGAATATTAAAAAAAAATCTCCCTATAAGTATTTCTCTGTATGTTTTGCCACAAGTAGGGAAGTCAACTGTTGACTGATGACAAAAACTGTTAGAGATCCTTGGAGTGAAGCCATTATCTAATCACAAATATTTAATCGTTATATTTATAGGCTACTACTAAAAGAACATTTCAAAAACTAAAGTTGTAAGCTTTCTAAATGGGAAAAGAGCAACACCATCAGGTGGGAATTGGCCTCCATGTAAAAGCAACCATTAATGAAGATATTCTCCAGTGATAAATAACACTCACAGACGCCAAGAGTTCTATTTTTACCCAACTCATTTGGTTTGGTGATCTAAAGTTTTGGCCCATGTTGTCACAGTTCAACAGTATTAACTTAAATATTATTGTTTATGAAAGTAATAATTAAAAGTAATAATACAAGTGTTAATATTAAACACTAGATATAGCATGATGAGTACAAGTGTCAAATGAGTCAACAAATATTATAATATACTAGGAACACCCAGTAATGTCTGTTGTCAAAACTGTAAGTTCCTCAGTGCCTCTGACTATGGTGTCATCTGACTAAAGCAAATTTTAAGGTCATAAATACATTTGTAGAGGCCAAAAGGTAATTTCTGCACCTGTTCTCTCTGACCCAGGAAACGGCCTACTTTCATTCCTGGAAGAAGGAAGGAAGGGATCGCATGTCTTCCTTGAGAATCCATTCAATGCTAGCTAGTTTTACTCTTTACTTGTTCAAAGATGTGCATCCTCCTTTTTCATCTGCCAACATTCTGCTGCCTGAAGAACCTGTGGAATTTTCCCCTCCTTCTGTTCCCTCTACCTGAGCAAGCTCCCACAGGCCAACAAACTACACAGCACAATCCTAACCATCCTCAACCTGCAACTTTCACCTCTCTCATAAGTACTACAAATACTCCTTGTGTGCGTCTAGTGAGCCTCCCAGACCTAATGCTGTCATACACATAAGACTATTACAATCAGAGGTGAACTGCATGCTTGGTTCTATAAGCTTTTCATGTACACATATTGGTAAATTATTGTAGACTTAGACTTTTTAAAAACCTACTTTCAATAACGGTTCTCAAACACTTCAGCCCCCTTCTAGCCCACTGTCTAAAGCTAAGGGAAAAAGATAGTAAATAGGACAAAGGGATACAGACCTGTTTATCAGAAGTAGTTCTTTTAGGTGATTCTAATCTCCATTTGTCAGGATTACAGCAGTCCAGTTCATTCGAGCCAGGATACCAAACATGAATCTGAGAATCAGCAGTGGAGGCAAGATTCATCAGAGACAACCAGGCCACCACAGAATTTGGTCAGCAGGAGCAACCAGAATCAGCTGCTATGCCAGAAGTTCTCTGCCTTGCCTCTCTTAAGAAGCAATGATCAGCGAAGACATACGACCAGCACAGAGTTGTAAAGGTTAGCTATGCAAGGGTGCTGTCACTGTCCCTTGAGTCGTGTTTATACTCTTTCCAAACATCACTTGTTCTCCCACAGTCTCGCCTCAACAAAACACCACATGAGTCTGCATCACCTGACATATCCAGAAACTTCCACTTTAAATTGCCATGTGTAGCTTGAGCTTGCTGAAAATCTGGCTCCAAAAGTGGAATTGTCCCCCCATTTCAGACTCAAGCATGTTTATCCCAAAGTATCTTTGAAGGCCACTTGTCTACAGATGGGCTACCTAACCCCTAAATCTGTAGCAAGGAGGAAAGAGAACAGAGAAGCTACTGATGGAATTAAAAATATTGTGTCCTCAAGAACAGTTAGAATGCAAACCATCTCTAACAGAGGCTGCTCATGCTGTCAAAGAGCCTACAGTGAGAAAAAGAAGTGGCAAATTCATCCACAGGAAATTCATCCACCAAGACAAAGCTCAACTGAAGGCTCTAGCTGATTGCCTTAACTTCCCCAGTCAGTTTTTGCTGAATGCAAGTACCAGATCTGATTGTACCTATCTGTTGTTATTTGTTATTTTTCTTGAAAGCCTCACCTGAGGCCACATTCTACTCTGATCAGGACGTGGTCTCAATCAGGAAATCCAGGTGATAGTAGACCAGGATAGCCTTTTCTACTTCTGCTAGATATTTGTAAGGCCCCAGTTTGATGATGTCCCCCTTTGTTTACTCTCTCAACTGGGCATCTCCAGTCATCTCTGCAAGAGAATGTGAACATGTGATTCAAAGACGTTTTACTATCTATCTGTTGCCTCTCTCTACCTACCATTGTGTATTCTTTTACTTGCTATTTACTAAATAAATTCATTCATATTTTATTTTTACCTCATGACTTAGTTTTACCCACAAAACAGATTTGTTGTAAAACAGAATGCCACCACGTTTTGCTAGAATAGCCCTTACACCTCATGCTTATTCTATTCCTGCTGTGCAGTGGTTTCCCTGGAGCTTTGTTCAATTTTCTGTTGAACTGGTTGCTCCATTCATTATGGTGCTAGAAATAACTGGCATACTATATATGTATATAAGAAGGTAACCATGTATGCTAGAAACAACTGGTATACCCTACAACCCATGCACGTAGGATGGTACTCAAGTATGTTTGTATATGTGCTCTCCCTGCTGTTCATGTGAAAATTCTCTACTGATGCACTTTTTTTTTCTTTTTTTTTTAATTAGAAATTTCCTTTATTTACATGTAAATTTTCCCTTTCCCAGGTTCCCCTCCAAAAAACAAACAAACAAACAAAAACAACAAGAACAAACCCCTTTTGCCTACCCACTCCTCATGCCTGCCGCCCCACCTCTCCCGCTTATTGGCCCTGGCATTCCCCTACACTGGGGCACAGAACCTTCACAGGGCCGAGGTCCTTTCCTCCTATTGATGATTGAATTTGCAGTCCTCTACTATACACATGCTGCCTTTTAAAAACAAATCTCTGCCATTGAGCAGCAGTCCAGTGCAACTTTTTTTTCTCTTTTCCTACAGGAAACCAAAGTATTACTTTCCACCCAGTGTCTGTACCAGAAAGTGCAAAGATAACATTTGGTTCTTCATATTTGCTCATCCTTACACCCAAGTCATTATCACCTCTGTCTAATTCATCTAAAAGTGTATTCCAAATCTTCCCAGTTTACATTAGTCTTTGCTGATTTTTATTATGAGCCATACTATAACACGCCCTCCAAAGAACAGTGAGAATATGTTTTTCTGAAAAGGAAAGAATTGGAGCTTGCCACTTTCCATTTTTAAATGATCTAATTAAACTTCCTTTAATAAGAAAATATAAGATCTTTTTACCTGTCTTCATAGCAAGAACTGATATCACTAACTACTATTTTTTCTGTCTTTCAAGTTTCCTTTCGTCCCCAGCTCTGCTTTGTGACCCTTTTGACCCACTGTGGTTCATAATCCTTCGATCTTACCATCAGTCATTATCCTTCCCTGTCCACCATTTGCATGTTCATTTCTATCATCAGTTTGAAGCTCACAATCATTCATTATAATAAATCCTTGTATATATCTTCAAATCTCCTGGGCCTCTCATGACATTATGACATGACTTTTGTAGTACAGATATATCAATCCAAACTCATAACTCTCAGGGTGGGGCATTCAGACCACCTCAGGCTTAGACCATAGCTTGGACATTCCATGTAGCAATATTATCTCTTATTTCCTCTCATCTACTTGAAGGTTTTGTTGCTTTGCTCCATGGTCCTTCCCATCTACTTCCTACATGAACCTTTTCCAACACCACATCAGTGTGCTATTATTTCTCCCATTAAACTAAGAACTTTGCTTGAGCCCATATACATCTCTACCTTGCTCCATTTTTCATCTTTCTTCTACAACAAAGTGCTATTTTCTCTTTCATTATTTGAGCCCACCTTTCAATGATGCACACAGAACAGCTCAGTTATAAGACATCGCCAGGTTAAAAAAAAAAAGAAAGAAAGAAAGAAAAGAAACAATGCTAGAGGAGAGCCAACAGTTAAGAGTACTTGCTGTTCTTGTAGAGAACCCTGATGCAGTTCCCAGCACCCACATTAGGCTGTTCATGACCACTTTTAATCCCAGTTCTATGAGACCTGGTGCCTTCTTCTGGCTGTCACAGTGCCAGGCATACAGCTAGTACACACACATGTGTGAAGGAACCCATGCACACACACAAATTTTAATTCAAACATTTAAAAAATAAGAAATGAAATTTTCAACTCCTAGAGTTTTTTTTTTTTTAACTTAGCTTTCAGCAGGGATTGAGACTATTTTTCATTCCTTCCTTGATCACATTTTATTTACTTAATGTCTGGCAAACTGGCTTCGCCTGACTTTCCTCTTATCTCCCTGGCCACTCTTTCTGACTCCCTATTACTCTGGTTCCTCTTTTCTTCAACATATTAACATTGATGTATGCTGAGGCTGAGGCTTCATAGCATTTCTCTTTCTATACTTACTCCTTTGATGATCTCATCCAACATCATGGTTTTATACATCATCTGTAGGGCTGACAATTTGCAAATTTATAACCCTAGCTGGGACATTTCTGTTGAACTCCAGATCCATACACCCAAACACCTACTCTATAACTTCACTTATGAATGTCTAACAGGCAATTAAGACTAATATCCTAAACCTAAGTATTTCACCTTCCATCTTGGCCTGTCTGCCCTATTTTTGTGCATATGGACTCCATCTTCTGCCTGCATTGAAATCTCTCTTCCTATTAAAATACCTACCCATCTGTCAGCACACGAAGCTGCTGCTGGGTTCCTACCAACTAGACTTTCTATTTCTCTGCCAACAACATCACCTGTGTAGACTATTGAAACAGCCTCCTAACAGGACTTCATAACCTTAACAGGTGTCCCGTTAGAGTCTCTCTCAGTGTATCAGCCTAAGTGGCCCTGTTAAAATACAAAAAATCCTAACATGGTATTCTAATTGCAACCCATTTCAGTGACAGGAAAGCCAAATCCTACAGATTATCTGCAAGGCTTTAGAATAGTAGTTCTGAACCTCCTAAGGCTGTTACTCTTTAATACAATTCCTCATGTTGTGGTGACCCCTCAACCATAAAATTCTTTCCATTACTACTTCATAACTGTAATTTTGCTATTATTATGAATTGTGATGTAAATATCTGTGTTCTGATGGGCTTTGGTGACCCCTGTGAAAGGATTCTTGCATGCCTAAGGGCTCATGGCCTACAGGTTGAAAACAGCTGCTTTAGAATATCTGTTTCCCTCTTTGTTCTCATATCTGGCTACATCAGATATCCTGGCTCACTTACATCCAGTCCATGAGTCTTAGTATTGCAGAGATATGTGAAGAGTATCCCACTATAAGACTTTTGTTCTTGTGTCTTTTGTCCTTTCTATTTCAACATTAAGTTGGCTTAATCCTTTATTTTCTTGAGGATTTTCTTTTTTATTATTTTTATTTTTTAAACTTTTATTGCATTATAATGAGAAAAGTTACATGATTTCAATTTATATGAATTTGTTAACATTTAAAAACATATTTTAAGCAAATAGAATTAAATCACATTCTTGTTTCCTTTTTGTACCCCCACTCCTCCCAGAAAGCCACCTTCAATACCATAATATCTTTTTTGTCATATTCCTTAAAATTTATAAAATATAACAATAGAAATAAGTATTATAAAAGTTGTTTGATATAAAACAACAATCAATTTAACAGTATTATGTAGATGCTCATCTACAGCAATAGTGAAAATACATTTTTCTCAATATAAATTTTAAATAACTCCAACATATTAACTGTATACTTCAAAATAATACATCACTACTGGTATTTTCTTAAATGAACATAAATATATAAAGTCTTTTTGTTTGTTTTGTATTTAGTAGAGTTTAAAATCTTGGCTCTTACTGTGGTACAAGCCCAAAATAAGAACAATTTTTAGACATTGGATTTCATTGTAATAAAGCTATACTTCAATGACCCTCACATCACCAAAGGATTTTACCTCCATCATAGCTAAGCTAAGAGCTGATAGTTCTGCTGCATCAAGAAATTAATTGTAGGCTTGATTTTTGGACACAGACTTCCTGCTATGGTCAAAGCTATTGGACTTGAGTGAGTGACCTTATTCTCTGCCCACAGAGAACAGGCTACATTCATTTGAGAAATGGTGTATGTATTAAGATGGCCTATCCATAAAGTCATTCACCGTTTCAATGAACAATGGTTCTGCTTGGAGGGTGGCACAGATATTAGGTGAGGGTAAGAATCCGGTTCGTTAGCTGTGATAATTTTGAAAAGCATTCATCTCAAAGAAAGAGTAACTTATAAAGTCTTCTTCTTCAAACTTGATACAAGAGTTGCAAACATCAGGCAAAGCCTTCAGTCTCACTCTTTGTTGTTCTCTTAAGAGCAACCTCCCTAGTTAATGTTTCTTTTGGGTATATAAATACTTTTGAAATATATAAGCTGTTCTGAAAACCACAGTATAGTGTAAAGATATGAAATAAACAATACTACTAATAAAGAGGCTGACATAGGAGAAGCAAGATTTCAAGACCATTATGTTGTACACAGCAAGACACCGTCACAAACAAACAAGCTGAAAGTGCATATAGATTGTACAATGTTGGACCTATTTCTCCAATTACCAAATCAGAGAGACCATTGGATGGCAATCAACAAATTTCTAATTACTCATATTATTGGATTTCAATCGATTAGGATATGTTGGTAATATTAATTTTCATATTAATATATTAAGAAAAAGTAATTGTCACATTCCTACTGTTTTTGTTGTAAGAGGTGGAATTAGGTTTGTGTGGATTTACTGAAAGATTACCTTCTTGCTTCTTCTGGGGTGTAGTTTTGCTCCTTATGTTGATGTTTTCCATCTATTATCCTTTGTAGCGCTGGATTTGTGGAAAGTTATTGTGTAAATTTTGTTTTGTCATGGAATATCTTGTTTTCTCCATCAACGGTAATTGGGAGTTTTGCTGGATATAGTAGCCTGGGCTGGCATTTGTGTTCTTGTAGGGTCTGTATGACATCTGCCCAGGATCTTCTAGCTTTCATAGTCTCTGGTAAGAAGTCTGGTGTAATTCTGATAGGCCTGCCTTTATATGTTACTTGACCTTCTTCCCTTACTGCTTTTAAAATTCTTTCTTTGTTTAGTGCATTTGGTGTTTTTATTATTATGTGATGGGAGGAATTTCTTTTCTGGTCCAATCTATTTGGGGTTCTGTAGGCTTCTTGTATGTTCATGGGCATCTCTTTCTTTAGGTTAGGGAAGTTTCTTCTATAATTTTGTTGAAGATATTTGCTGGCCCATTACGTTGGGAATCTTCACTCTCTTCTATACCTATTATCCTTAGGTTTGATCTTCTCATTGCATCCTGGATTTCCTGGATGTTTAGGGTTAGGAGCTTTTTGCTTTTTGCATTTTCTTTGACTGTTGTGTCAATGTTTTCTATGGTGTCTTCTGCCCCTGAGATTCTCTCTTCTATCTCTTGTATTCTGTTGGTGATGTTTGCATCTATGATTCCTGATTTCTTTGCTAGGTTTTGTATGGCTAGGGTTGTCTCTCTTTCTGTTTTCTTTATTGTTTCTATTTCCATTTTTAGATTCTGGATGGTTTTGCTCATTTCCTTCACCTGTTTGATTGTGGTTTCCTGAAGATCTTTAAGGGATTTTTGTGTTTCCTCTTGAACGGCTTCTAGCTGTTTACCTGTGTTCTCTTGTATTTCTTTGAGGATGCTATTTATGTCTTTCTTAAAGTCCTGTATCATCACCATGAGAAGTGATTTTATATCTGAATCTTGCTTTTCCAGTGTAATGGTGTGTCCAGGACTTGCTGTGGTGGGAGAATTAGGTTCTGATAATGCCAAGTGACCTTGGTTTGTGTTGTTTATTTTCTTATGCTTGCCCTCCCCCCCCCCCCGCCGCTATCTGGATATCTCTAGTGCTACCTGCCCTTGCTAAATCTAACTGGAGCCTGTCCTTCCTGTGATCTTGGTTGTGTCAGAACTCCTCAGAGTCAAGCTGTATCTGTGATCCTGTGAATCTGCGATCCTGTGATCCTGGGCTTGTTAGGTCACCTGGGAGTGGAGCTTCCTCTGGGTGTTGTGGGACTGGCTATGGAGCTTGCACCCATGTTCTACTCTGGACACCATCCCAGACAAACCAGAAGGAACCGGAGTCACTGGGCTGGTAGAGTTTCTGTGTGCCTGGTCCGGCTGGTCCCAGTTACTCCCAGTGTTGGGACAGATGTTGGTTCCTCCTCACCTCAGATCCTGGGTGTGTCAGAGGGCCTGGGAGAGGAGCTTCCTCTGGGTGTTGTGGGACTGGCTGTGAAGCTTGTGCCCAAGGTCTGTTCAGGACACCAGCCCAGACAGACCAGCAAAGATTTTCTTAAATATCATTATCTAAAATATAAAATCTTCCTACAGCCAGTGTTATCTAGTCCTCTTCCTTCTGCACTTTTTTTCTACATATCACTTACCAACTTTGGTCACTTCTGAATAAACTATGCATTGTGTGTGTGTGTGTGTGTGTGTGTGTGTGTTTGTGTGTGTTTCTCTATTCTAAATGCAGAAAGAGTAGGTTTCTCATGATTACCTAGTCAATTGCCTACTCTGTAAATTAAATATACTTTCTAAACAATAACATATTATTTGGCCTTGTGAAGGTTTTGTGCCCCAGTGTAGGGGAATGCCAGGGCCAATAAGTGGGAGAGGGTGGGGTGGCAGGCATGGGGAAGGGGGAGGCAAAAGGGGTTTGTTCTTGTTGTTTTTGTTTGTTCGTTTGTTTTTTGGAGGGGAACCTGGGAAAGGAAAAATTTACATGTAAATAAAGAAAATATCTAATATAAATAATAAAAAAATAATAATTGTTACCATTATTATCGCTGAAGAGAATATCTCATGAAATTTAAGTTACTTGCCTAAGTTTATTCAGCCAACAAGAGTCTGACTCACAATTTAAATGTAGAATATCAAAGCTTCTACTTAGAGTATCATTTGTAAGGTATACTGTCCTAAAAACATGTTGTTAGATACTTAAATTAGTAATGTACTGATTGTTTACTAGACATTTTATTTGAGACTCTTTTAACATGTTCTATGATCTCTTTGCTTTTAGTTCATAATAAGTATTTTTTTGTAATTATAGTCCAGAGATTTCATCTACCTACTTATGACTACAAATCTATCAATATTTACTTAACTTATCACCCCTGTTCCTCTTCATACTCTATTTATCAACCTTATAATTACATTGTAACATTAGACCGACATTTGTCTTTCACAGTCAACAAAGATCAAATGGTATAGATTTGTACTTTGTACAAAATTAATGTGATTCACATATTCATAAACTTATCCAGACTTTGTCTGAGTAACAGTTAAAGATATTTAAGGATATAGTCCAAAATATCCCAAAGCCTCAACTCCCTTCACCCACCACTAAATTGATGGCATTGATTTCTGCTCTTCATCAAGGATTCACTAGTGCGGAATCTTGATGACATCTCATCTGCAAACCACCTTGGAGAGGACCAGGGTTAATGCATTCCCCTCTGGTCAGATCTCTGCATTTCCTGCTTTGTGCTGAACACCGATTCCTGACGTTTGGCTAGCCTTGTATATCCTAGAATACAGCTGCCCAGACAAATATCTTCCATCTTCTAGAAAATGAAAGCTTTGAAATAATGGGAATTCCTGTGGTCTGGAATAAATAACCATTTTGTAGGTGCTGCATTCCCCCACTGAAATATATGCCTATGTGCTGAGTTTTGAGAGAAAAAACACCCTCTTAATTCCTTGTTCAACTGCTGGAGAAATCTCAGTTTGCTATTGTTTTCTTTCTTTGACTTTAATGTTGAGCTCTTTCTCTACACATGTTAAATGTAAATAACTCCATGTAAAGTAAAATGCTGTGACACTTTAATGCTGGTTTATCAAGAAACAGAAAGTACAGGGACTACATTAGGACTCTTATGAGAGAGTGCTCTATAGTTGAAAGGAAGAAGAGTTACAGCCCAGAAAATAGAAATGGGAAGATCAAAATGTAAATCTATTCTTCCTCCTGGAAGGGACAGTAAGTAGATATAAAAAGAAGGAAAAAATTCCAATATAGTTAACACTAAGTCTGACCAAATAATTGTAACAATAGCTGGTATCTAAGGATTGGAGTGCTTTGAGATACCAGTATCTTACTGCTTATACCAGTATCTTATACCAGTTTCTAATGATGCTTGACATCATGTAGCCTCCCATGTCAGCAAGAAAGGCATCATAAAAGCTAATCCTTCTAATTCAGACACATTCCTGGAGACCCTCTTTACCATGACTAGTAACTGACTCACTAGACCCTCTGCAGACTGTCTGAGATTCACATCCAGGCTAGCCCTGTGTAACATGCTTCGCAGCCATAACCTATGGCTACCTCATCCGGCTAGAACACCTCTCATCCACAATGTTCTCATCCATACAGTCAGCTGCTTATAAGACTCCATCTCTGTTACTTAAGAACTGGGTTGAAGGTAGAAACTTCACCTCAAGTCCACAAGAAACATACATCTGATGTATATGTAGTCTAGGAGGTCTACTACTTAATAAGCTCACTCCTTCCTGGCTGGCTGGTTCAACTCAGCTGTTCTGGCTCACACTCCTCTCCAAGCTGACTCTGACCGATTCTCTCTCTCTCTCTCTCTCTCTCTCTCTCTCTCTCTCTCTCTCTCT
>JADRCD010220117.1:0-37335 GCA_019843815.1 Montemys delectorum
CACACACACACACACACACACACACACGCAGCATCAGGACCCATGCGTCACTCTAGCTCCTTCATACAAGTTCCTTTTACATCGCACCTTAACGACTGCACACGACTCTCGGAATGGTATCTTCCAACTACAGTTTCTTTCCAGAACATCACCTTGTTCACAGCACCTCCCTCTTCCCTCGTTTCCCCATCAATCCCCCCCCCCCTTTTCCGGGCTTCCTTACCCCTCCAACTAAGGACAAGAAGGCATTATTTCTCCGACTCCCCACCCGCGATAAAAGCCCAAGCTCGCGTTTCCTGCGGGCTCCCCTCCTCTAATTCGCCCTCCGCTCTGCGCCCTCCCAACCCCCAGGTGTGCAGACTTCCATCCTCCACTCTCCGTACCCATCGCTCCAGCCAGCACACCAAGCACGTCTCCCCTGGCCGGGGGGGGGGGGCCTCCAGGACCCCTTCACACCCACCTCGACTCCGGGTCGACGCCGGCCGCCCGCCCTCCTTCCTCTCCGGGTGCCTCTCCCTATCCCCGGTCCGCAGCCGGAGACCTCAGACGCGCGCGCGCACACACACACACACACGTTCCTCTCTCACGCTTCCCCAACCCTCCCTCCGCTCATCGCCGGCTTCCCCGGAGCTCGGCTCGCCCGGCGGGGCGCCGAGGCGGCCGTGTGTGTGTCCGCCCCCTCCCGCAGCTGCCCGCTCGGCCTGCGCCTCCCCGTCCGGGGACAGGAGGAAGGACGCTGCAGCTCCCCCACCACCGCCTCGGAGCCCCCCAAGCCTCCTCCCGTCGTGGGGACCCACGACGCCTCCGCCCGGGCCTCGGCACTCACCGGAGATACTGCGCGCTCTGCAGGCTCATCCTCCGCCGCCGCCGCGTCTCGCCACGAAGCCGCCGTGGGTCTCTCAGGCTCCTCGGAGCGGCCCCGCGGCCCCGCGGGTGCTGGCGGCCGCCGCCATCTTTCTCTCCTCCGACTCCTCCTCGCTCGGCGCGGGGTGGGGGGGGGAGGGGGAGGGAGAGTGAGTGAGGCGAGGGGGAGGAGAGGGGGAAAGCGGCTCAAGCTGCGGCTCAGGCCTGCGGGACACAGGGACGCGCCGGCTCGGGAAGGGGGGGGGGGGGAAGGGGGGGGGGAAGGGAGGGGGGCGGGGGAGGAGGAGGGAGAACCAGAGGAAGGAAGTCGGGTTCGCTCTCGCGAGACTTTAGTAGCGCCGGTCCCTCTGGGCGATTTCCGCTTCTCTATATCGCTCCCTTTTGGGATCCGCGAGTCGTGTGGCCCCTGCGCGCCGGCTGAGCGGTCTGGTGGTAGCGCCCGGCGGCTTCCGTCCTTCTCCTCCCGTGCGACGGGGCAAGCCCAAGCTCACCGCGAACATCGAGCCCAAACCAGCCGGGAGTTACACTCAAAGCCTTCCGTCCCTTCCACCCACCCACTTCTCGCTTCCTTTTTTTTTTTTTTTTTTTTTTTCCACTCCTCCACTCTTCCCCACCGGAAACGCCACCCCTTCCTCCTAGAGTTCCGCCCGCCAATTCCTCGGCTCTCGTCTCCCCCCTCGCGCGCCCGAGAGTGACGCAAAGGCCTCCCTGGTCTCTGCTGCCCCTCCCCAGGCACTCGGGAAGAGGGTTGGAGGGGGGGGGATAGGGCGGAGCCCAGGGGAGAAATAGAAAGAAAAACCAATCCGATTGGGCAGGCCGCTGCCATGGGAACTGGAGGCTGTGGTTGTATTGTCATGGTAACTGCTGTGTGTAGCCAGGATGACCCTCCCTTGGAGAAGCGGGTTGCCGGGAAACCGCCCGGGATTGCCCGCTTGGAATCCCTGCCTTTTTAAAAGGCAGGAGTCGAAATTGTTATCCCAGTAGGAAAGCCCATTGCCTCCCTTACTCTCCCGGCAAAAATCGGGGGAGACCCCGAAGCATTTATTCCGAGATCGTTTGCTCTCAGGGCCGGGCGGGGAGAGGGCCCGGCCTGAGAAGAAAACACAGGTCATCAAGGCTGGCGGGTGGTGGGTTGGAGCGTGAAAGCGAGGGGGATGCTGCAGAGTCAGAGGAAAGGGAAGGAAGACTGGGCAGCGGGATCCCGCCAGGACCGGGTTCCTAAAGGAAAAGGCTGGCACACGACAACCGAGGTGTGGCGCCCGCAGTCGAGGACGTTCGACTCTTTCTAGTCGGTCGAGCTTGCCCAATTCCTACTCGACTTCACCTGCGAGACCTCTCCCGGAGGCGACTCAGTGAGAGCCGGAACCCAGCCTAGGAGGCTAACACGCAGTTCTTAGGCATTTTAGAATTGAGAGCGGTCAGAAAGGCTGGTGACATTCTTTCCAGAGGTGATACCCTCAGTGCGAAATGACGATGCTCCGGCATCGAAAGTTGACCTCCCAAGACCCCTCCTCAAAAACACCTGCAGTGTTTTAGAACTTGCCACTTTTTTTTAAAAAAAAAAAAGAGGTATCTAAATTGGTCAGCATGAGGGAGTCTAAGAAAAATAATTTTCCATTTTGAGAACGAATATTTTAAGTATTTTGTGTAAAGTTTAGGGTTAAAATAGAAATAATGGATCCTGATGATGTGGAGTCTTTAGAATAAGTCGTTCTGGTGGAGTGAAGTAATTATTGACATTTTACAGATTTTATTTTCAATTGATATTGAAAAATTGTATAAGCAGCTATCCTAAAATGTTTTAGAATAAGATCCAAGAATGCAGTACTCACTGTATAGTTAAAAAAAAAATCAGCATTTCAATAGGATTTTGGTTTGGGTACCTGATACCTTCTGTTTTTCCATGCTGCCTAAAGAATCACTTTCCAGGTCTTCCTCTGAACCCAACGCCTATTAACCTAGAACGTTTATTTGGAACATGTTTCGGTTCTCAGGAAACGAAAGTACAGCCCACTTGGAAGTAAGTCTCAAGGACAGCTTGTCATTAACGAAATAGAAAGTGAACTATGCCCCCTCATGCTGCAAGCAAGCGCCAGTGTGATGCGCTATGACGTGCACGGCAATTGCAGCAGTACAATGGCCCCTATCTTCCACCAGCGCCAACGCACCGCCCACTCACGGGAAAGAGAGCCACCTAGTGAGAAACTGTTCACATCTCTGGTTGTTCAGCTTTCTACTTCAACTCTGAAAGTCAAAGAATGGAAGTTACTACTATATATACTCAAATATTCTAGTTTTCTAAAGTTAGCACTCAGGGTGATGGGTTCCGTTATGGCACACACACACACACACACACACACACACACACTTTTTATCCACCCTCCCCACTGATCTCCATACTGTTTCCCTCCCCCTCTTCCTGGTGCCCTCCCTCCCTTACTCCTCCATTCTGCTTTCATTGTCATATGAATTCCATTAGATTCTCCACGGCTTCCCTGCCATTGAGACCTTCTCTTCCCTCTTCATGGTCCTGTTTGAACTTTCATGACACATACACGTTTTAATCTGGATGCTGTGTATAAGAGAAAGTGTATTTGTCTTTTTCCATGACTTATTTTTCTTAGTGTTTGATCTCCATTCCTTGCATTTAAAAAAAAAAAACAAAACCTGGTTTTGAGGAGGTTTGTGATTGGAAAAACCATTATGTATATATACATTTTCTTATCTGTTGATGGACACAAACTGGTTCTATTTCTTAGCTATAAGGAATAGTGCAACAATAAATATGGATGTGCCAGGATCTCTAGTGTGTTGACTTTAAGGATTATACCCAAGGATGGCAGAGCTAACTTTTATGATAGTTTTATTTTTAGTTTCTTGAGGGACTTATACACTGACTTCCAGAGAAGCTGGACAGCTTACATTGCCACTTACAATGTATAAGAATTCCTTTACCCTCCACACCCAGCATTTGTTGTGATTGGTTTTTGTTTTCTCTCTCTCTCTCTCTCTCTCTCTCTCTCTCTCTCTCTCTCTCTCTCTCTTGTTCCTTGTTCTCTCTTTTTCTTTGTTTTCTTTTTGTTTGGTTGTTTTAGGATTTTTTTTTTTTTTTTACAGACTGGTTTTCCCAGTGTAGGATTGGCTGGCCTGGTCTCTTTATGACTAACCTGGCCATGAATTCATAGAGATTGCCTGTCTCTGCCTCCCAAGTGCAGGAATTAAAGGGATGCACCCCCCACCACCACCACCACCCAGCTGTGATTGGTTTTCTTAACAACAGCCTTTCTGAATGGCTAGCTGGATCTCAAGGCAGTTTTAATTTGCATTTCCCTGATGGGTAAAGATACTGTGTGCTCCCTCATTTTGTTTAGGTTTCATATTTTGAGAGTCATTTGTTCTGTCTGTTAGCCCGTTTACTGGTGATTTGTCTTTTGGTGTTTACTTTTTGCATGTCTTTGCATTTTCTAGGTCAGTTCTCAACATGTGGGTCATGACCCTTTCACTGGGGTCGCATATCAGATATCCTGCATATCAGGTATTTACATTATGATTCATTGGGAATCATTAGGAAGGTTGAGAGCCACTGTTCTAGCTATTGATCCCATGTGACGTGTAGTTAGCAAAAGTTTCCCCCCATATTTGCAGGCTCTATCGTCAGTTAAACGGCTGTTTTCTTTGAGGTAGAAACGTTTTTAGTTTTATGAAGTCTCATTTGTCAATCCATGGGGTTATACTCTGTTAATAGAATCCTCTTCAGAAATCCCTTGCCCAGGCCTATGCCTTGAAGTGTTTTTCCTGTTTTATTCTAGTCCTTTCAAAGTTTCAGGTTCTCTAATGCCATTGGTCCATTTTACATTTGTTTTTGTGCACAGTAAAGAAATATGTATCAAGTTTCATTTTTCTATAAATGGTGTCCAACACCCTTTTTCCTGGTGTATAATTTGATAGTTTTGTTGCTGTACAGATTTGCTTGTGGATCTCTAATTCTATTCTGTTGGTTTACATGTTTCTCTTGGTTTTTCTGCCAGTGGCACATACTTTTTGTTCACATCCTATGGCTCTCTAGTATAATTTTAAGATGGAGTGCTGTACTTCCTCGACGCTGCTTTTTCTGCCTCAGGCTGACTATGTGATCTCTGTACATCCCTATGTACTTTTTAATTTCTTCTTGCTGCTGTTTTGTGAAGAGAACCATTGGAATTTTATTTGTATTGCACTGAATCTGGAGACTGAATTTGCAGGCTGTCCCTTAGACTCTCCTGTGTCAGTCCACAAGGGAGGGCTTGCTGCCGTGTCTCAAAGTTTTCAGAGGTCTTGCATTTCCTTGATTAAGTTTATTCCAAAGCATTTTTAAAAATTATTGTGAATGGAATTTTTCTGATTTTTTTATAAGCAAGTTTATGATTGCTGTATTTAAAAGGCTGCTGGTATTTGCGCGTAGATTTTGCACCCTAATGTATTGATGAAAGTGGGTAGAGGGTCTGAGAGTTTTCTGCTAGAGTCTTTAAAGTACAGTATTATGCCATCTGCAAGTAGAGATACTTTGATTTTTCTTTTTGTTTACATACAACTCTTTTTATCTTTCTCTTGTCTTATTGCTCTATCTATATTTCAAGCAATATGCTAAATATTCTATGGGTTTTTTTTTTTCCTGAAATGCATTGATTAGATTTTTACCAAAATGTAATTTCATACTAAATACAATAATGATCATAGCAATGTTTTTATGTTCAGGGCATACGTCATGGCATGTCATACACTTCTGATACTAACTCTCTGAAAATGTTCATATCTACTAATTTTGGAAACAGAAAGTGAGATAAGAAGATAAATCCTCTTTTATTATCACTGCCTGATCTATTCACTAAACATTTACTGAGAATTATTATATTGCAGGAACTGTCCAGGTTACTATGGATACCACAGTGAAAGAGAGATGATACTTGTCTTAGAATAACTCACCTTCTGGTTGCAATACAAGAAATGACGACAATGTGAAGTGATGGATTTGGTAGTTGAGATAAGAACAAATCAGAAGCACAGATGAGGTCAGAAATAAACTTCACATTTATATAAGCTTTCTTAAGAATTTTATAAGATTCTTCAGTGCCATTTTCGATATGCCTAATAAGAAGATAGGATGAAACCTGGGAAAGGGAAAATTTACATGTAAATAAAGAAAATATCTAATAATAAAAAAAAAAGAAGATAGGATGGTGGTGACATTTATGTCTTAACAGAGTATAAGACATTGATTCTATCTTTAAAATTATTTTCAAAATTAATAGAATTGGAAGGAGGATCACTACAAGTCTAAGACAGCCTGGCTGTCATAGTTAGGAGACTACCTATTTCTATTGTGGGGATAAAACACCATGACCAAAAGCAAGTTTGGTTGACCCTTCCACATTGTAGTCTGTTACTGAAGGAAATCAGGACAGGAACTCAAGCAAAGCTAGCACCTGGAGGCAGGAGCTAATGCAGAGGCCACGAAGGGGTTCTACTTACCGGCTTGCTCAGCCTGCTTTTTGATAGAACTAAGAACTACCAGCACAGGGATGGTACTACCTACAATGTTTCCCCAACAATCACTAATTAAGAAAATGCACACAGCTGGATCTTCAGGAAGCATTTTCTCAATTGAGGTTCTTTCCTTTCAGATAGCTCTAGCTTGTGTCAGGTTGACATAAAAACAGCCAGCAGACTGTACAAGAGTTCCAGGGAAGGTGGGACTAGTAAGGGAGACCCTGTGTAAAATGATGCAGACAGACCACAAAGACAAACATGTCCACAGTGCACACACTCTCCTCTCTTCTCAGTGTTCTAACCAAGAGCCTTGATCTCCAGTCTCAAAAAATCAAAAACCAGTGGGGTTACAGAATACAAGCGATTCTGCAGCTTTACGCAGCCACTTACAGATATGAATTACATCTAAACTGAATGAGAAGGTACAGCTGCCTCATTCTATTAACCCTACCTGATTTTACAGTTGTTCAGTGTATCTTTTGGCTAAGTGATCTCTTGAAACATTCACAAGCTAACAGACCTGAGTGTGCCTCCTGGCTCCGCCATCTCGGTATCTGAACTTCATTTTGCTAAAGACATTATCTATTACAGACTTCCTGGAAGCTTTAATGATGATACATATGATCTTCTCGGTGCCTGAAACATAATGCTGGCTCTTAAGAAATGTTCATTTTCACCGGGAGGTGGTGGCGCATGCCTTTAATCCCAGCACTTGGGAGGCAGAGGCAGGTGGATTTCTGAGTTCAAGGCCAGCCTGGTCTACAGAGTGAGTTCCAGGACAGCCAGGGCTACTCAGAGAAACCTTGTCTTGAACCCCCCCCTCCCAAAAAAAAGGAATGTTCATTTTCTTTCTGTTTTACTCTTTTATGTCAAGATAAAACTTAGAGTAACTTAGAGACACTACAACATAAAAATTATTTGTAAAGTAATTTAAAAAATAGTGCTCTAATTTTTTCTGTGATGCTCTCAGAGCTGAGTACACTGTCAAATCTCTTGTTATTTAGTGCTAGAGTATAGATTTTTGTTAGGCATGCTTCTGGTTACTGAAAAAGCCGTGACTACCAAAGCATTAAGTCCTTCTTTAGATATTTGAAACATCAAAGAAAACTTTATTACTACCAAACAGCCAAATATAACCATTTACCCAGGAACACGAAAAAGTGACTTTTCCACCAAATACTAAGAACTTGTTAAGAAACTACATTTTCAAAACAAGATTTCTCTGTGTAGCCTTCCCTGTCCTGGTACTTGCTGTGTAGACCAGGCTGGCCTCAAACTCACAGAGATCTGCTTGACTCTGCTTTCCCAACTGCTAGCATTAAAACATGCATCACCACTGGTCTTCTCACTTTTTTGTTTGCTTGTTTTAATGTAACATTTTTATTGATTCTCTAGGAATTTCACATCATGCTCCCTGATCACACTTTCCTGCCCTTCCATGTCTGCCTCACCACCCTTAAGATCTCCCCCCTACCAAAGAATAAAAGTAAAAGAAAAATAAGAATTAAAAATAGAAAATAAAATCTAACAAGTCCAATTGTATTGTCTATATCTTCACTGGAGCATGCTCAAACTCTCAGTGGCCCGCCCCTTGAAGAAAACTGAATCGAAGTTGCTGCTTTGGTGTGTTGAGAGAGGGTTTCTCCATGTAGCCCCGACTGTCCTGGAACTGTCTCTGTAGACTAGGCTGACCTTGAACTCACAGAGTTCAGCCTGCCTCTACCTCCCAAGGACTGGGATTAAGGCGTGTGCCACTACCACCCAACTCAGGGTGCTACTCTTAACATTCCTATGTTGTAGGAATAAAAACAGAGCTTCCATGACCCAGCAATTAATACATAGCAAGCCTCCTCCCTGGTTATAATAATAGACTTCTCACCCATTGCACAAGACTTTAACAAGCACTAATTTATTCTAATATTTAGCCTAAATACTCTAAGTGGTTCCAAAACATGTGTGTGCAATTGGATATTAATGTAAGTGTTTCTATTTCAATGAGATGAATTTATCAATTGCGCATCCACATTTACAGTATACATGAAACTCATTGGTGTTACTGAGGGCCACACCTCAAACCATAGAGCTGATTCAGTCAAATGAGTGATTTATGCCCTTCAAATAGTCAGATACACGTTGACATCCAAACTCAATCCTTGCTAGATCAGGGATCAGCAGCCTTCCTCAAAGAACTTACCAAGTATTTACCTATTCATTCATTTCTAATAGTCATTTAGCCTGAAAAATAGTTGTGAAGCTTTATAGCCCCAAATCCAGGTTAAAAACCTTTGAGTTTGGGGCCTGTGGATAAAGCACTTGCTGAGCAAGCATAAGGATTTGTATCCCTGGCAGGGAGGAGGAGGATGGTGATGGTGGTGGTGATGATGGTGATGATGATGATGATAAATTTTTAGAAGCTGAGCAGGCATCAAAACATCCAACATCAAACTCTGTCTTCCACACATGTGCATAGACACATGTACACACAAGCACCCATGAACATATGTTCACCATTCTCTATTGTTTCTTACAGAAAACTTTACTCTCCAAGAATTATAGCTGACCTTTGCTATTTTATGGCTTCTTCTTTATTCCACCATTTCAACCCCCTAACACTAGATAAGAAAGAAAAAAAATAATAGAATGGAAAGATATCCCTGAATAAAATTGGAGAGAGGGCTTGTGGCAAATTTGGTCTTCGCCATCAGGATATCTAATTTCTTCTTTGTGTACGACTACTTAAAACACCACAGCTAACAACCACGCCTGCCTCTGGGGGCCCTAGCCTTTAAATACCCTCTGAAATATCCTCAGAATTCCAAATGTCACACAATATCAGAAACTGTCTGCAGCTGGTAAGGTCACATCCCTGCTAGAACACGAGGCAAATCATAGTCAGCTGCCGTAGACAATCTGAAGAAGTCCCATATCCCTAATCTGGGATCAAAAATATTCTAAGAATATTTTTGTTTTTTAAAGAAACCAAAATTCCAAAATTGTCACTATAAAGAAATTTTCACAACTACCAATAAGCAAACACCTGTCAGAAATTATAATACCAGAAAATCTGCTAATTTAAAGTATAGAAACAGAGCCAGGCATGGCAGCTCATGCCTCTAATTCTTGCACTTGGAAGGCAATGGTAGGCAGATCTCTGTAAGTTCAAGGAGCCAGCCTGGTCTACATAGTGAGTTCTAGGACAGCAAGGGCTACACATAGAAACCCTGTCTCAAAAGAAATTGACAAAGTGTAGTAGAGACAAATGCTATTAGGAAAGGTAGAAGAAAATTAAAAACAAAGCAAAAAAAAAAAAAAGCTGTCTCTCTCACTCTTTTGACAGAGGGCCTTGGTGTTCACACAACATTTTAGTATACAAAACACAAGATTACCAAAGGCATCTTCTGTTCTCAAAACTGAAAAGAATACATTTACATCAAAGTCTAGGTTACTACCAAAACAGCCACTTTTTCCTATATTATCTAACTATGAGAACACAATTGATATTTTCTACTATCTTATTTGCATGAAGTAGTTACCTTTTTCAGCACAAAATCTATGGTATTGATATTCATTGTCATAAATCTGTTCTTCAAAATCACGGGAAAACATGTGTAGGTGCAAATACATATATTTTTCTCCATTTCCTGCCATCATTACGTTAGCATTTTCATTTGTTATTCCTGCTAAAATATGATAAAGATCACTTTGAAACATAACCAAGGCTATGTACCCAAGCACTCTCATACTTGGCCTATTTCCCCACAGCCTTGCTCAGAAAAACTTTCAGATATTAGAAACTTGGATACTTGTAAAAAAAAAAAAAAAAAAAAAATTCTTGCTGGGCAGTGGTGGCACATGCCTTTAATCCCAGCACTTGGGAGGCAGAGGCAGGCAGATTTCTGAGTTCGAGGCCAGCCTGGTCTACAGAGTGAGTTCCAGGACAGCCAGGGTGACACAGAGAAACCCTGTCTTGAAAAAACAAACAAACAAACAAACAAACAAACAAAAAAATTCTTAGTATTTTTGGAGTAAGACATGAGTCGATTCCAAAACACATTGTCTCCCTAAGAAGCTTTGCTTGCATGACTTAACACTTCTTGGCTTTCTTCTCATTACTCTTACGGCAAAGTTGGCAGTCTTTAGATGATTCTACTCTTTCCCTTTCCCTTAACTCCCCTACCTACCCATTCTTAGAGTCAGAGAGACATAGGTAAACAAGAAAACCCAGAAGCAGGCTTTCTGACATAGCTGCTTCTTGTTCCAGAAAAGCAGCTATGTGAGGAGAAAGAAGAAGGCATTACGGTGAGTTTCTAGACAACGCCAATCGTGGAAAGGGAAACTCTATACGGTGGAGCCCAGGCTTCACAACACGCCAAAGCCAGCCCCTGGTTAATAGATTTCAGCCTCAGGCTTCTCCCATCTCATAAATATAAAGCTGGCACTCTGCTCTGTGGCAGCCTCTGCTGTTTCCAGTTCTTTGTCAGCACCAAGGAGGGACACTGGCTACGTCCTGGACCACCCCAGAACAATCTTATCCTGAGCAGTTTGGACATCATTACCTTGACCTCCTAGATCCTTGACTAGAACTTTTTATCTCAGAGCCGTGGACACAAATTGTCTCCTCTATATTTTCTTTCCAGACTTCTTTCCTCAGGCATCAGGCTGCAAGTGAACTCTCCCAAAGGAACCTTCGCTGCCTGCCACCCACAACGGCATCAAGGAAGCAACTGTGCTGTTTTTTGTATGTCCCACAGGGCTCTGCTCTGCCCTTTGCATGGCAGCCGTATTGGCATGTCTGTGTTCAGGTTTGTGACCTTGGCCTCTAAGCTCCATAGAATTAGCTATTGTTCTTCTTGTGCTGACTGTAGTCCTTCCTTTCAAAGTGGCTGGTGTACCCATGTTCAATAAGTGCTTCTGAAATCAGCTAACTTAAAAGATGGAATGGAAATTTGGACCATAAATTTTAAGGACATACTCAAGTGTTCTCATCACTTTATTGAGTAATGCTCTCTAATGGAAATCACTAAGCAATTAGCAAAGAATTCTTCTGAACCCCCAACCCAACTGGATAACTGAAACCTGCTCTTATACTTAACTTATACTTAAAGTGAAATTTTTAATTAAAAAAAATTTACTTAGGCAGTGAGTAAAGAGATCTCACATAGCATTCAGGGCATTTCTCAGCAAACTCTCATCCTTCTGTATAGAAAGGGCATTGAAACTTTGAGTTTCTGATTTGAAGCTGCTTCAAGCCAATCATCACATGGCAGAAGAAAGGTAAGTTCTTTCTTTCTAGAAAGGAGGAGGAAAGGCCATCAGCTAATGAGAAAATAGTATAGACAATCAAACTTTACGATCTAAAGAACCTGGACAGGTGGCTGTCCTTGGTAATCCCAGTACTGGAGACTGGAGTAGGAGGACCACCATACAGTCCAAACCAGTCCAGGATATGAGCTGAGACCGTGTCTCAATAAAAAGTAAATAATAAATCATAATAAAGGGCCAACAAAATAGCTCAGTGGATAAAAGCACCTGCCACGTGAGCCTTTAGTGTTTGGAACCTACATAAAGATAGAACTGATTCTGCAAAGTTGTTCTCTGATCTCCTATCCACCCCCCCCCCCAGTAATAATATTTTAATAATGGATTTAATCAGAAATAAATTTGTATGAGGGCATAGGATAAAAAGTTCAAGCATCTCTATTTTTCATCAGGAAAATGGTACTAAATTCTAGCATTATTGGTTTTTTTTTTCCTCTTATAATGGGATGGAGCTAAGTAATTTGATAGAATATTCTTGAAAAGTCACTTTGGCTTTCAAGTAAATGAGATAATTAAATTGTTTCTGAAAGCAAACTGTCCAATCACAGTAACTAAGACATGTAATATCTGAGCATTGTTGGTACTTGATAGAAGAAGCTCAGCACGTGCTGCTGCTGCTCTTATTATGTAAAGGAACAAAATGAAAAGAAACTTACATGCTAAGGTCAATGTGGGTTAAACCTGCTTTTTAAAAAACAAACAGGAAGTGATCTGGAACTGCATTCAAGAAGAAGGAGGCAAAGAGTGAGTGCACTGCCCCCAACTCAACCATGGCTCATAGCCAAGGATAAATTGCTAAGAAAGAAAACAGCCCTCATCTGCAGATGGGGAATGTCTCAGTCCATTAGCTGTTTCATGTTTTGAGATGAGATGAAGACCCGTCTGGAAGCTAAAGAGAACAGGAAGCTTTTCAGGAGCTAACCCAGCTGGCCTGGCTGGCGTGTCCATCCTGTCTCTCATGCTGACCTACTCATTCCCTCCCATGTGCTTGCTGAACGTTTGGTTGAGGTGCTTCTGTCTTAGTCGCTCTATCCTGTGTTCAACAAGATACACATGGTTTTAATTCTTTAATGCTTGATTGTGTGGTTGGACCCAGTCTATAAGGCACAGCATATATTGAAATGCCACATTTCCCACTGTACACAGCAATGTATATTAACTGTAGAAAGGAGGCGGGGTTAAATTTAGGTAAATATTTATGGGACTACCAGTTTGGGGACCTTAAGTAGAGGTAAGAGTTTAGGATGTGAAGAGTCTGTCTGAATGATCAATTCCTAGACAAGAATGCTCTGCTCTTCCAAGACAAATATCTAAGTCTGGCATGTGATCTATGAAACTCTAAACAAACTTTAGAACAGATAAATCTACCCAAACCTCATTTTACCTCTGCCAACCCCAATCTGTGCATATCCTGCTGTTAAGGAGAAGTGTGCTGATAGAATCATCTAGTATCTGTCTATTTATGCTTTCATGCAACCTTCAAATATGTATTAAAGATCCCCTTGTACTGGCTCCCATGCTAGTGGCTAGGGTCTTGCTCTCAGTGCTTCAAGTGGAGGGAATTATGTAAAAGGGCAGCAGTATTTTAAGAAAGAATGCTATGGTAAAGAGCTTTGAAGTCATTCCACTTAAAGATGAGATATATACATGTAATAATACTCTACAAACTCTTTCAGAATCAAACATTGGGATGTTTGCTTTCAAATTTTATTTCCCACTTGGAAGAGGAAAATATACAAATAAACTTTCCAGCAGTTTTCAAGACTGAAGTGTTATATGCTAAGTTATACCTGGAAGACTGAAAAATAGAAAGTGTTACTGTGAAATAGATGTACATAGAATTTGGTAAGGACATTATGAAGTGTTACCAGCAGTCAACTCAGCTGCACTCTGTTTGGCTTTTACTCCCCATCTCTTTGGTGACTGTCACTAGCACAAACAGCAGCTTTGCTCTTATTTTACTCTTTTGTTGATTTGGTGAGACTTGACCTTAAACTCGAATTCTTCCTTGAATGAAAAATGAAGACCTGACTTCTAGGTGTGGCTGAGGAGGTTTATTGTAGATTTGCATGACAGTCATCGCCTTTCTTTTACCTTCCTAACTCCCTTCTCATTCCTTAACTGTAAGGCATAAAGATGGCCTCGCCCAGCCATAGGAATGTCCTCTTTTCTCTGGAATGTGACTAGTCAGGGACCTCAGCGTTTGCTTGCTGTTTAGTTTTTATTATTCAGAAAGGAAATAAGAGCAGAACATGGAGCCAAAAGCCCCTTAATTCCAGTACTCAAGAGGCCTCTGAGTTCAAGGCTACTCTGGTCTACATAGCAAGTTCCAGGACAGCTAGGGCTACCCAGAGAGAAGCCCTACCTTGAAAAACCAGAAAAAAGAAAAATAGAAAAGAGAAGAAGAGATAGGAGAATTGAACTGTGAAGAAAGGAATAAATAGGAGAAAAAGGAAACCATGAAGTGTAAGGGAAGAGAGGAGAGACAGTATGCAAAGAAGCACACCTCCTCATTGTTAGGGTACCTGCTCTTACGGATGGTGTGAGCGTGTGTGGCGTATGTGTGTCTGTGCATGTCTGTATACACGCACACATGCATGTGTGTGCTGTGTGTTTACGTGAACACCCATGCTCTACCACTTTCCCACTTATTTCCTTGAGACAGGGTCTCCCTGAACCTGGAACTGATAAGCCCCAAAAGCTGTCTGTCTGTTCCCTCCACAGTACACATTCTTCAATTTTTTTTTTTTTTTTTTTTTTTTTTTTTTTTTTTTAAGATGAGTTTCTCTATGTAGCCCTGGCTGTCCTGGAACTCACTTTGTGGACCAGACTGGCCTTGAACTCAGAGATCCACCTACTTCTGTCTCCAAGTGCTAGGATTAAAGGCGTGCACCACCATGCCTGGCTCCATGCTTTGCCTTTTACACAGTGCTGGAAATTCAAACTCAGGCCTTCATGTTTCCCTGCCTATCATTTGGAACCTACTTTTCATCAGAGGTTTAAGAATTTGGGGCCGGGTGGTGGTGGCGCACGCTCTTAATCCCAGCACTTGGGAGGCAGAGGCAGACAGATTTCTGAGTTCAAGGCCAGCCTGGTCTACAGAGTGAGTTCCAGGACAGCCAAGGCTACACAGAGAAACCCTGTCTCGAAAACACACACACACACACACACACACACACACACACACACACACACAAAAGAGTTTGGGCCCACTATCTTCCTGAGAAGCAGAAAGGACTTTGGTCTCCAGAGCACAGCAGACTTGGCCATCTTTATCGCAGAGTGGGGCGTTCATTGTAATCTGTGATAATGAGGCTTCTGGGTAAGGAGCCTGACATACCCAGGAGGAACAGCGATGCTGAAACTGCATAGAGAAGTTAAGGATAATTAAGAAGACACAGGAAAGGAAAAGAGCCCTCACTTGGGACTCTTGTTTAAATCTCTTGCCAACAGAGTTAAGAATTCCTCATAATTTACAAAATTCACGCTGAAGGTTATCTACAGAGACAACATTCCCTTTACTTAGGGATATTTCATCATGCTACATTTTTCAGGGTTTCTCTGTGTAGTCTTGGCTGTTCTGGAACTCACTCTGTAGACTAGGCTGTCCTCGAACTCAGAAATCAGCCTATCTCTGCCTCCCAAGTGCTGGGATTAAAAGCGTCCACCACCACCGCCCAGCCATACTACACTTCTTATTTATTTAATTATTTTAAAACAGGGTCTCCTGTAGCCGAGGCTACAGTGTGTGTGAGAGAGTCTCTGTGTGTGTCCCTGTGCATGCATGCACCAGCTAGCACATATATGAAGGTCAAAGGACAATTTCCAGGAATCTATTCTATTTCACCAGGTAGTTCCAAGAAATCAACCTCATGTTGTTTGGCTTCAGGGCAAGTATCTTTATCCTTGAGCATCTTGGTGGGACTTCTGAGTCTCCTGACTCCACTTCTCAAGTGCTGGAATTCCAGGCATGCACTACCATGCCTAGTTTTATTTGGAGTTATTTCCGGTAAAGATACTAAACATTCAGTGAATGATGCTTAAGAACTAAGCGACTTGACATTGAAGTATGGCCTCACTCCTTCCCAGATGTGGGCCTTCAACATTCTGGACATTTCACAAGATTAAAATTAAATTTGTAGTAAAAATGTACCTTAGCTCCCTGGGTAGCCCTTGTGACCTGGTTTCACTTTGTCACTTGCCATGTCTCAGAAGCCACCAAAACCATGAAAATGACTACTGTAAGGACACTTCAGTATGACTCTCTTGAGGAGCCTGTGTCCACACTTGGTGTGCACTATCCTTTCTCTCGGTGCCTCTCTTTTTATTAATCCCTCTGATTAAATCTACATTAAGGTTTTATCTAAAAATCAATAATCACCAGGTGATTATTAGATGCATGCACACACACTCTTGCTTCATATGACTCATCCTGAAATTCTTTTTCATTGAAAAGTCAACGGCTGGCTTCACCTTAGTAGAGTTCTCTCAACAGAACTCAGGCTGCCACAGGTGTCAATGTGAAGCTGTGCTCCCTGCCCCACCTCCCACTGCTGCTGATGTTACCATTAAAAGACCAATATTATGCCAAGCCAAATAGCCTAGGCTAGCTTCAAATTCATAGCAGTCCTGCTTCCTCCTGGGGAACACTGGGATTACAAATCTGGCATCTGATGCTCAATCTGTTCTGCTATAAGTGATAACAAAGTTAAAGATCTTTTTTTGTTTTTGTTTTGTTTTGAGACAGTGTTTTTCTGTGTAGCCCTGGCTGTCCTGGTACTCACTTTGTAGACCAGGCTGGCCTCAAACTCAGAAATCCTCCTGCCTCTGCCTCCCAAGTGCTGGGATTAAAGGTGTATGCCACCACCACCTGGCCTTTTTATTTTTTTATTTATTTATTTTTTTGTTTGTCTGTTTTTCAGGATCATGATTTTCCCAGTGGCAGATAGTTTCTGCATTTATGTGTTGTTTGGAATTGTGGGAACTTTTCAGTTGGAATATAAATGCTAGGGCCCTGAGAGGTGTGGTGAGTTACTGTTGGTTGCTGTTGGAACCAGTTTGTTAAGTAGTCATTCACAAAAAAGAAACAAGAAGAAATTAGGTATCCTGACAGGGAAGATCAAACTTACACCTACTACACCTAGGAACTCCATGCTCCTAAGCAGTAGGAAGCAATCTAACAATAATGTCACCCTCTTTCTTCTCTATTCTTGTTTCTCTCCTATCTAAATGTTAGGGGGTTGAAAGGGTGGGAAAGGGGTGGAGAAGATGGAAGAAAAAAACCTCACAAAGTAGCCAAAGACAGGCTACACTGGAGCTCAAAGTGTCAGTATTTGTGGCTAGAAAATGAAAGCAAGGTAACAAGAGTCTTAGTTGAGCATGCTTTGAACAGTGGACCACTGCATTTGTCTGCTGTTAGTGGCTGAGACTAAGCTATCGGTTACAAATGTATACGCCTAAGTTTGGCTTTGGGTTAGCTTGTAGGCTAAGATTGACATTAAAGACTCCTGTATGAAGTCACTCTCACGACCAATTGAGTTTAGCATAACAGCACTTACTAAATTTATGGTTGCAAACATTTCATTTGTTATGTGAAATATAATAACCAATAACTTATTGGTTGGGAAGAAATCAAGACAATTTCCAGGTTTCTGCTTGGAAAACTGGATGAAAGTAGAAAGCACAAGGATAGGAAGATTTGGGGCATGTAGGATGTGGAGAAGATGAATTAATTCACATTGGATGTGTGGAACTACATTTAAAACTTTAAAATATATACGTGTGTGTGTGTGTGTGTGTGTGTGTGTGTGTGTGTTGCTCAGTGGGGGATGTGTGGAGGTGGGAGGATTACTTTGTGGAGTCAGTTCTCTCCTTTAGCTTTTCTGTCAATCCTGGGATGGAGCACAGATATCAGGCTTATACAGTAAAAACCTTTACCTACTGAGCTATATATCTCGATCACACTGGAACTGCATTTGTCTGGATGAAGAGAGTTTATGAATCTGGAGAACTTAAGAGGCTTCTGATTTGGAGTGAATGGTTTGGTCATCAGCATGTAAGGGGGTGATTGAAGATTATTTGGATGGCTTTCCCAGAGTTTGTCCATTTCATGAATGACATAAGAAGGGCTCTGTCAAATTAAAAGACAAAGGAAACAACCAGCACAGACAAACAGAGATAGCAGAGAGTGATAGGAGTGAGGCCTCTGAGGGAAGTGAGGGAGGAGGTGGGCGCCAGAATGCAGATGCAGAAAGGCATCCTCGGGGGACAACAATGAGGTAAGATTATACTTTTATTTTACTGGAATTTTACAGAACCTCCAAGAGGTTCTGTAAAAGCGAGAGAGCAAGAGAGAGAGAGAGAGAGAAAGAGAGAGAGAGAGAGAGAGAGAGAGGAGAATGAGAAAGTTTTCACTTCTATGGTTGGTATAATCAAGAAGGGAGAAAGGCTCAAGTCAGATGTCCTGGGGAAATTTACAAAGATTCTTTTTTTTTGTTTTTGTTTTTTTCGAGACAGGGTTTCTCTGTATAGCTTTGGCTATCCTGGAACTCACTCTGTCAGTCTGTAGACCAGGCTGGCCTCGAACTCAGAAATCCACCTGCCTCTGGCACCCAAGTACTGGGACTAAAGGCGTGCGCCACCACTGTCACACAAAGATTCTTGATAGGTTTCTGGTATTTGAGAATAGAAGACACCTGATGCCAAGTAAAGCCAGACATTCCCAAATCCACAGAGCCAAGGGAACAGTAAAATTCTATTGCTGTTAGCTTAGACTTGGAATTTCTACATCCAGTTTACCCCTTATTCTTATTCTCCCTTCCTTTCTTCTTTCCATTCTGAGACAAGTTCTGAGTTTGTAGCCCAGACTTGCCTTGAACTCACAGCAATCCTTCTGCCTTAGCCTCCCAGATTCTGGTAATACAGGATTGAACCACACACTCAGTTTCTAAAATTTTCAATACTGAAATAAGTCAAGATGCTAAGCAGTGGTGCTGCATGTTTTGATCCCAGCACTTGGGAGGCAGAAGCAGGGGAATCTCTGTGTGTTCGAGGCCAGCCTGGTCTATGAAGTGTGTTAAAGGAGAGCCAAGGGTGCACATAGAAACACTGTCTTAAAAAGCAGACACACAAATGAGCAAACAGTCAAAAGATAACACCGTATTCATTAGTGTGATGTTCCATTTCTAAGCTTCAGAAATTAAAGGTTGCCCAATGTGATGGAATTTCAAGAAGCTGAGATGTGAGGATCCATATGGCTGAGAGCCAACTCAGTGAGCTATGAAGTTAGCAAGAGACCCTGACTCAAAAGCTAAGATGAAGGGAGACTGAGGAAGCACCCAAGGTCAACCATTGGTCTTCACATGCATGTGCATACACACACACACACACACAGAATAAACAAACAAGCAAACAAACAGCTCAGCTCTGGAAGTGGAAGAAAGCAGAGTGCTACACACACACAAAACTCAGGCCAATTGACTTTCAGTTGAATGTTCACCATATCTCCCATTTCCCTGAGAGACACCTACTTCAGGGCTAGGGTAAGGGTCTGTTGTGTAGCAGCGCCTTCTGAAATTACAATTTTCCATCTTGAGAGAATGCTTGTTAAGACACAGTGCAGTGAGCCATGGCTTTAACTATGGCCTAGTGAAAAATTACTAGTTTACACTTACAACCCTGAGAGGCATGTGCAGTCTAACAGAATATTTGTGGGTGTGGAGGACTTTGACCCTTGGTTCCAGGAACTGAAGATTGCCACCAGCCCTCCCTTGCTGCTGGCTCTTCCCCTCTCCCTTGTCATGGGTTCTTTCCCCTCCCTTGCCCTGGGATCTTCCCCCTCTCTCGAAGCTGTCTCTTGCTTGTTTATATTGCCATCCCTGAAGTAAAGTTTTTGGAACTTGATCAAACAACTGTCTCATTCTTACTGTCTCTTGTCTCTTTTGGTCTCCCTCTCCCCTGCCCTAGAACCCTGTTGAATGCCCTGCGGGTTGGAGCAACACAGGTGTTAAAGAAGAGGTGAAACAATAGAATATTTTAAGACACGGTGTTAAAAGAATAGCAAAACAACAGGATGTTCTAAGACAAGGGCTCTCAACTTTGCTAATGCTATGACCCTTAATACAGTTCCTCATGTGATGACCCCCAACCGTAAAGACATTTGTTACTTCTTCATAATTGTAATTCTGCTACAGTTATGAATTGTAAATATCTGGTATGTGACCCTGTGAAATCGTTGTTTGACCAAAAAGTTGTAAAATACAGGTTGAGAACTGCTATTCTAAGGGGAGATGAAACATTCCATTCTGCAAGGAAGCCCCTTAAACTCAGGTCAAAAAACAACTCAAAAGTTTCAGGAAAGTCCCTGAAACTGATCAGATACATTAGGCTCCTCCCTCCCAAAGAGTATATAGGCAGTAAGGACTGCTGAAAAAGACAAATGCTGAGTTTTCTAGAAGAGTCTCTGAGCAGCCAAGCTACCTGGGGAAAAGAAGAAATCACCCAAGCTACCTAGAAGAGGTTTAGACCATCTGGGCTACCTGGAAAGGACACACCTATGTAGTGGTTTCCAGATTTCCAGCTTTGGTGAGCTGTCATATATGCTGGTCGGGTTTACTGAGTCACTTCTACTCCTGTCAGTAACCCCAATAAAACACATTGACTCACCACATTGGATTTTGTTAGTATCTTTATTTTGGATTGATGACAGTTTCCTGTCTGGGTGAGTAGGCGATTGTTCATGTCTCCCCAGGAATAATGTCACACAACATGGTCTTGAATGTATAGGGAAGCAACACTAAAATAGGAAGTGGGTGGAGAAGGTAGAAAGAGAGAAAAACTGTCATGGGAAAATGAACTGGACTGGTAAGACAGGGAAGGCAGCTACAGCCAAGTCCAATGACCTGGCTTTGATCTCTGGGAACTATGTTGTGAAAAGAAAGAATTCATAACTACAAGTTGTTCTCTGATCTCCATACATGATCAGCGGCATGGCATACATACACACACAAAACAAACATAATAAAACCATCTTTAAAGATATACTTCTGACTATAAATTGTGCACAAGGAAAACTAACATAAAGTTTCCTCCAACCTCTCAACTCAATGTTTGTTTAATTAATCTGTGTTTTTAAAAAAGATTTATTTATTATATGTAAGTACACTGTAGCTATCTCCAGACACACCAGAAGAGGGCATTGGATCTCATTGCCGATGGTTATGAGCCACCATGTGGCTGCTGGGATTTGAACTCAGGACCTTTGGAAGATCAGTCAGTGCTCTTAACCATTGAGCCATCTCTCCATCTCCTTAACCTGTGTTTCTAATAAGGATACTGTGGTGGTTTGAATATTCTTGGCCCATGGAAAGTGGTACTTTTAGGAAGTGCAGCCTTATTAGAGAACATGTCACTGTGGAGGTGAGGATGTATGCTCAAGTCTGGCCAGTGTGATCTAGAGCCTCCTCTAGCTGCCTGCAGAAGTCAGTCTCCTCCTGGCTGCCTTTGGATCAAGACATAGAGCTCTCAGCTCTTCCAGTACCATGTTTGCCTGCATGCTGCCAAGCTTCTCACAATGATCATGGACTGAACCTCTGAAACTAAATTTCCTTTATAAGCGTCGCCTTGGCTGGGCAGTGGTGGCGCCTACCTTTAATCCAAGCACTTGGGAAGTAGAGGCAGGTAGATCTCTGAGTTCGAGGCCAGCCTGGTCTACAGAGTAAGTTCCAGGACAGCCAGGGATACACAGAGAAACTCTGTCTCAAAAAAAAAAAAAAAAAAAACAAAAACAAAAAAAACAAAAACTAAAAAACAAAAAAAGGGCTGGAGAGATGGCTCAGAGGTTAAGAGCAATGAATGCTCTTCTGAAGGTCCTGAGTTCAAATTCCAGCAACTACATGGTGGCTCACAACCATCTGTAATCAGATCTGATGCCCTCTTCTGGTGTGTCTGAAGACAGTTACGGTGTACCTACACATAATAAATAAATAAACCTTTAAAAAATATTAAAAAAAAAAAGAGTTGCCTTGAGACCTTAGTGTCTATTCACCACAATAAAAACCTAAATAAGATACAGTAAACTTTTCCAATATTGTTTTGAGTGATTTTTCTGTAAGTTTTTTTTTTTTTTTCGGTTTTTCGAGACAGGGTTTCTCTGTGTAGCCCTGGCTGTCCTGGAACTCACTCTGTTGACCAGGCTGGCCTCAAACTCAGAAATCCACCTGCCTCTGCCTCCCAAGTGCTGGGTTTCAAGGCATGCTACCACTGCCCAGCTGTTTTATTTCTTCCTATATATATGATTATAGAGTAAGCAGGATAGGACTTTTATAAGTTTTTAAAATTTTTTGCATTATGAGATTTCTTTATCGTTAAGAGCTTTGCTTAGTACTTTTTTGTGATATTAATATTTAACTTGCTTTTGTGTAGGGGATGCTGCAGGTGGTCATGGCAGGCAGGACACTAAGGCACTCATGGTGAATAGACACCATGACTCAGTTTAGATTGACCTTGCAAAGGTGGATCAGAACTTCAGGGAGTCTGATAAGAGGTGGTTTATTACCAACAAACTTAAACACAGTATAATTTGGAAAGAAGGTTTCTTGCTGTAATACAATCCCCAAGGCACAAAGAAGCATAGTTACATGGAAATTTGGATATATGTCATTTCTTCCGAGATGAGTTCTAGGTTGGGAGGGTCCAGCCTAGTCTCAGTCCTGCACAGTGTAGAGGTCATTCGGGCTGTCGGCCACCTCTGGTCCTGGTGGGGGACTTGTGAGACCCTCTGACTATACAGACAATGGAAGGGTCATTTAGACTATTAGGCATCTTTGGTGCTGGTTGAGGGATCTTGGGGAGGCCCTGATTCTCAGGGAAACTTAGATTACTAGCCACCTTTGGTCCTGGTTGTAGAGGCTTGATATGACCTGACCCAACAGATAACGCAGATCAGCAGTTATTAAACACTTCTAATTCCCAGCTTTCTGGATAGCAGTACAGGTTTTATATCGTTCTCATTGAAAGGACAGTCCTTTATGCTCAGTATTCCAGGTTTCTCTAGAGATCCTTGGGCACAAGGACCTACAAGCTGCACTCCCAACACTTTCTTTGGCATGTTCTTTCTGGAACTTTCCCCTTTATTTTCAGACTTCTTTCTTTCTTCCTTCCTTCCTTCCTTCCTTCCTTTCTTTCTTTTAAAAGATTTATTTATCTTTATGTGTATGAGTACACTGTAGCTGTATAGATGGCCATGAGCCATCATGTGGCTGCTGGGAATTGAACTCACTCTAGCCCACTCGCTCTGGCCCCACTAACTCCAGTATAAGACACACCATTACGAGTGGTTGTGAGCCACCATGTGGTTGCTGGATTCCAAACTCAGGACCTTCAGAAAAGCAGTCAGTGCTCTTACCCGCTGAGCCAGCTCACCAGCCCCTATTTTCAGATTTCTTTGTTGTTGTTGTTGTTGTTGTTGTTGATTAAAGGCGTACACCACCACCGCCTGGCTCAGATTTCTTTATTCCTTTTATAGCCACCTCTTTTTATAAATAGCAGATAACTGGGGTATTATTTCATTTAAATCCTGACCCTTTCTGTTAAATTCACAGAAGTACAGTCAGTCTGAGGTGATCCTCTATTAGTGCATTATGTGCTTTGGTTTGTTTATTTATTCTTTTTTGTTTATTTGTTTGTTTTGTTTGAGACAGGGAGTTATTACAGAGCCCTGGCTGGCCTAGAATTCTTTACTTAGCCCAGGATAGCCTCAAACTTGCAGAGATTCACTTGCTTCTGCCTCCCAAGTGCTGGGATTAAAGGCGTGTGCCGCCACCGCTCGGCCTGTAGATTATTTTTTTAATTGAACCTTTATTTGTTTTTGTGAGCAGGGTGCACAGGTAGAAGTCAGAGGGGAACCTGTGGAGGTCTTTTTCTCCTTCACTAAGTGGGTCCCAGGAATCAGACTCAGGCAGTCTGAGTAGAGCATCTTTACTCAGCCAGGCATCTCACTGGCCCTGAAGACTACATTTTGTCTATAGTTTTAAAAGCTACCATTACATTTCTGATAAGCATACTTAATTCTTTCTTTTCCTCACAGTTTAAAAATATATCTATCCCTTTCTGAGGCCAGCTTGGTCTGCAGAGTGAGTTCCAGGACAGCCAGGCTCAAAAAACCAAAAAAAAAAAAAAAAAAAAAAAAAAAAGCTATCCTCATACCCCAAAAGATATATTTAGCTCCTTGATGTATTAGATAATTATTTCCATAATTTTTTTCTATTAAAAATAAAAATGCAGAGTCTGGAGAGATGGCTTAGCAGTTAAGAATGCTTGCTGCTCTTCCACAAGACTAGACTTCAGCCAGGCAGTGGTCACGCACGCCTTTGATCCCAGCACTTGGGAGACAGAGGCAGGCAGATTTCTGAGTTCGAGGCCAGCCTGGTCAACAGAGTGAGTTCCAGGACAGCCAAGGCTACACAGAGAAACCCTGTCTCAAAACAAAAACAAAAACAAAAACAACAACAACAACAAAAAAAAAGGACTGGAGTTCAATTCTCAGTGCTCCCTTGGTGGTATATGTAATTCCAAGAACTTTAGAAAATTCTCAGTATTATCTCAGATTATAACTCCCCCCACTATGTTGTTTCTTTTTCTGAAGATACTATTAGATATGTCCTTCTTGTGTTCTGTGTGTCTCTGTGTAAGGAACTACTGTAGAATAGCAGGAAACAGCAGCCATATTACTGGGCTCGCAGATCCCATATGATAGGAATTCTGATAGATACACCAGGCATAGTTAGTCTCCATTTCACAGTGTCCAAGATGTTCCAAGAGAAAATCTGAACTTAAAATTGCTGGGGAGTTTTTAAAGGACAAGGCTGGAGTGAGAAGGGCTGGATTGGAATGCTGCCATGTGACGTTTGTGAATGGCTTGGGTCTCATTACACCATAATGACATCAAGGTGACTGGACTTCTTACATGGAGGCTCAGGGATTCAATAGAGACTGGTCCAGAAAACAGCTTTCATGGCCTTTGGACTGTAAACCTCAGAAGTCATAAGGTGTCCCTTTTACCTTTAGTTGTAAGCTCAAGATGCAGGGCTTGGTCTATTTCTTAGTGTAAGAGAATCTGTAGACATTATTTAAGACTATCACAGTTTTTCTACTCTTTCATAGAGGATTCTGGATTTCTTTTTTTAAAGATAGGATCACACTATATGATCCTGGCTGGCCTGCAACTGGTCATGTAGATCAGGCTAGTCTTGAACTCCCAGAGATCTGCTTGCTTCTGTTTCTAGAGTATTGGGATTAAGGTGTGTGTTTTTTTTGGGGGGGGTTTGTTTGTATGATTGTTAGTTTTGTTTTTCTTTTCCTTTTTTCTTTTTTCTTTTTTACTTTTTGGGGCTAGCCCTCACTCTAGCCCAAGCTGGTCTGGAACTCACTGTGTAGCCTACACTGGCCTCAAACTTTTGACAGTTCCCCTGCCTCAGCTTCCCAAGCATTGAGATTACAGGCATAAACCATCATACACAAGTTGACTAGCAGCCTAGGCCCTGGACTACATGAGATCTTGTCTCAAAACTTAAAAAAAGAAGAAAGAAAGAAAATGGCTCAGCAGATAAAGGTGCTTACAGCCAAGCCTGATGGTCCAAGTTTAATCTCAGAAAACCCATGGTAAAGGGGCAGAACCAACACTTACAAGTTGTTCTCTGACTTCCACAGACACACTGTGTCACACACACACACACACACACACACACACACGCACACGCACACGCACAGAAACGCACACACACTTCACTTTTAAAAATGAATTTCACTTGTGAACATCCTCCCCTCCTTCCCGGAGTGTCTCATTACTGCAGTTGAAGATGACCTTGGACTTCTGATCTTCCTGTTTCACCTTCTGGGTGCTGAGACCACAGGCCTACAGCACCACACCCAGTTTTATTTGGTGATAGGAATTGTACCTAGGGCTTTGGGTACAGGAGGCAAGTCTTTCTTTAACAAGTTCTAGTTTCTCTATTTAAGAAAAAAAATGGATCGATTTGCATTCTTCTGCATGCTAACTGCCAGTTGAACCAGCACGTTTGTTGAAAATGCTGCCTTTTTCCCACTGGATGGTTTTAGCTCCTTTGGGTTCATTTCCAGGTCTTCAATTCTAGTCCATTGATCTTCCTGCCTGTCACTGTACCAATACCATGCAGTTTTTCTCACTATTGCTCTATAGTACAACTTGAGGTCGGGGGTTGCTGATTCCCCCAGAAGTTCTTTTATTGTTGAGAATAATTTTTGCTATCCTGGGTTTTTTGTTATTCAAGATGAATTTGAGAATTGCTCTTTCTAACTCTATGAAGAATTAATTTGGAATTTTGATAGAGATTCCATTCTTATCGCTTTGTACAAAGCTCAAGTCCAAGTGGATCAAGGACCTCCACATAAAACCAGATACACTGAAATTAATAGAAAAGAAAGTGGGGAAGAACCTCGAGCACATGGGCACAGGAGAAATTTTCCTGAACAGAACACCAATAGCTTATACTCAAGAATTGACAAATGGGACCTCATAAAATTACAAAGCTTCTGTAAGGCAAAGGACACTGTCAATAGGACAAAATGGCAATCAACAGATTGGAAAAAGGTCATTACCAATCCTACATCCGATAGAAGGCTGATATCCAATACATACAAAGAACTCAAGAAGTTAGACTCCAGAGAACCAAATAACCCTATTAAAAAATGGGGTATAGAGCTAAACAAATAATTCTCAACTCAGGAAAACTAAATGGCTGAGAAGCACCTAAAGAAATGTTCAACATCCTTAGTCATCAGGGAAATGCAAATCAAAACAACCCTGAGATTCACCTCACACTAGTCAAAATGGCTAAGATCAACAACTCAGGTGACAGTAGATGCTGGTGAAGATGTGGAGAAAGAGGAATATTTCTTCACTGCTAGTGGGACTGCAAGCTGGTACAACCACTCTGGAAATCAGTCTGGCAGTTCCTCAGAAAATTGGACATAGTACTACCTGAGGACCCAGCTATACCACTCCTGGGCATATACCTAAAAGATGCTCCAACATGTAATAAGGACATATGCTCCACCATGTTCATTAGCAGTCTTATTTATAATAGCCAGAAGCTGGAAAGAACTCAGATGTCCCTCAACAGAGGAATGGATGTAGAAAATGTGGTTCATTTACACAATGAAGTACTACTTAGCTATTAAAACCAATGAGTTCATGAAATTCTTAGGCAAATGGATGGAACTAGAAATTATCATCCTGAGCTGGGTGGTGGTGGCGTACGCCTTTAATCCCAGTGCTTAGGAGGCACAGGCAGGCAGATTTCTAAGTTCGAGGCCAGCCTGGTCTACAGAGTGAGTTCCAGGACAGCCAGGGCTACACAGAGAAAAAACCAAAAAAAAAAAAAAAAATAGAAATTATCATCCTGAGAGAGATAGCCCAATCATAAAAGAACACACATGGTATACACTCACTGATAAATGGATATTAGCCCAGAAGCTCAGAATACCCAAGATACAATTCACAGACCAAATGAAGCTCAAAAAGGAAGATCAAAGTATGAGTACTTCCGTCCTTCTTAGAAGGGGGAACAAAATACCCATGAGAGGAGATACAGGGACAAAGTGTCAAGCAGAGACTGGAAGGAAAGGCCATCCAGAGACTGCCCCACCTAGTCTATTATACAGTCACCAAACCCAGACACTATTGTGGATGCCAACAAGTGCTTGCTGACAGGAGCCTGATAATAGCTGTCTCCTGAGAGGCTCTGCCAGTGCCTAACAAATACAGAGGTGGATACTCACACCCAACCATTGGACTGAACACAAGGTCACCAATGGAGAAGCTAGCAAAAGGACCCAAGAAGCTGAAGGAGCTTGCAGTCCCCTAGGAGGAACAACAATATGAACCAACCAGTACCCCCAGAGCTCCTGGGGACTAGAACACCAACCAGAGTACCCATGGCTCCAGCTGAATATGTAACAGAGGATCACCTTGTTGGACATCAATGGGAGGAGAGGCCCTTGGTCCTGAGAAGGCTTGATGTCCCAGTGTAGGGGAATGCCAGGACAGGTAAGTGGAGTGTATGGGTTGGTGAGCAGGTGGACAGGAGATAGGAGAGGGGGTTTTCAAAGGGGAAGCCAGGAAAGGGGATGACATTTGAAATGTAAATAAAGAAAATATCTAATAAAAAAAGAAAAAGAAAAGGAAAAAGAAGAAGAAAAAAAGACTTTCAGAAGATCAAGCCGGGCGATGGTGGCACACGCCTTTAATCCTAGCACTTGGGAGGCAGAGGCAGGTGGATTTCTGAGTTCGAGGCCAGCCTGGTCTACAGAGTGAGTTCCAGGACAGCCAGGGCTACACAGAGAAACCCTGTCTCGAAAAAACAAAAAAACAAAAAAACAAAACAACAACACAAAAAAAATAACAACAAAAAAACCAGAAGATCATCCCTAGCCCAAATACAAAAAACTTAAAATAGCTATGATATCAACTCCAGCAAAGAGTATAAAATAATATATCAAGGACCAATAGTTTACCACAAATGTAAAGATGGTATTACAATTGGTTGTTTTGTTTTGTTTTGTTTTGTTTTTTGGTAGTGCAATTCTTTTTTTTTTTCCTTTTTTTTTTTTTTTTTTTTCTGTATAGCTCTGGCTGTCCTGGAACTCACTCTGTAGACCAGGCTGGCCTCAAACTCAGAAATCTGCCTGCCTCTGCTTCCCAAGTGCTGGGATTAAAGGTGTGTGCCACTACTGCCCGGCGGTACTGCAATTCTTAAGAACTCTCTAAGCTACCTTATTATCAGACTGAAGAGAAACCCATAGCTTCTCTCAATTGGTAGAAATAAAGCGTTAAGGTCTAGTAAAATGGCTCAGGGTATAATGGCACCTACCACCGAGCCTGACCATGTGAATTCAATCCCCAGGGCCCACATAACAGGCAGAAAGAATCCTACTCCCTTAGCATGTCCTCTGACCTCCACCTGTGCACTGGACACACATATGTCCCCAATCCTCACCACACACAAAAATGTAAATTAAAGTTCAAAGAAATAAAACATTAAAGATTTAAGAATCAAAATTTAAAAAAATCATTTGGCTAACTTCATGTAGAAATGTATATAATAGCTATATATATAACAGGCTATAGAAGCATTGCTGCCGGAGGAACACAGCAATCTTGCTGTGTCTGTGTAGTTAAACCTTATTCCACAAGTTCTATGTTCTGTATTTAAGAGAAAAAAAAAGCTACTAAAGGACAAACAAAAAAGTAAAAGTTATTTGTAGACATCATTTCTTACAAGAGATTCAACAAGGACAAAAAATAAGATAATTGTTTTAGCATTATTGCTAAATATGGGATCAATAGGAAAAGTCAATAGCAGTTTTTCTTTCCCTAGTAACAGGAAACTCGGCCACCTGTACACAGGTGGGCGGAAAAACCTCATTTACAACAGAAGCAATCTTAGACACTTAGCAACCTAATCAAGAATGTGCAAAACCTTCATGAAGAATATTTTGAGCACCAAAGGTCATTAAAGGGACTAGAATAAAAAGTACATAATATCCAAGTCAGAATAAAAAGTCTATAGAATATGTAGTATAATTTTTTGTGGTTCATTGTGTTTTAAAATCCCAATAATAGTGTGTGTCTGTGTGTGTGTGTGTGTGTGTGTGAATGTGTGTGTGAGTGTGTGAGTGTGTGTATGTGAGAGTGTGTATGTGAGAGTGTGTGTGTGAGAGTGTGTGTGTGAGAGTGTGTGTGTGAGAGTGTGTGTGTGAGAGTGTGTGTGTGAGTGTGTGTGTGAGAGTGTGTGTGTGAGAGTATGTGTGAGAGTGTGTGTGAGAGTGTGTGTGAGAGTGTGTGTGAGTGTGTGTGTGTGTGTGTATGTGAGAGTGTGTGTGTGAGAGTATGTGTGAGTGTGTGTGAGTGTGTGAGTGTGTGTGTGTGTGAGTGTGTGTGTGAGTTTGTGTGTGTGTGAGTGTGGTTGTGTGTGAATGTGTGTGTGTGAGACTTGAGAGGCTGACACTAAAGTCACTTACGTATAGAAATGATCTAAGAGAAGCCAAAACAATTCTAAAAACTGAGTGAAGTGCAGTTTGTTGTCTTTTACCCAAGGAAGGAGATTCACTGTAGATTAGAATAATTAGATCCTGCCATGTATCAACATTAAAAAAGAGCAACAAAGTAGGTCACAGGTGAATATGGGGTTTGTTATTTGATAAGTTGGACATCATAAACCTGGTGGGTTCAGGGCATATTGACTTTCTGTCCTAACAAGAAAAGGAAAAAAAAAAATCATATTTTAAGCCAGGAGTTTTCAAACTGGTTTCAGGACGCCTTTTTTGCTTAAAAAAAAAAAAAAAAAAATTGAAAGTTCCACACCTATTTGATTATATGAATTATATCCATGGATCTTTACTATATTGTAAATTAAAACAAATTCATGGACGGTGGTGGCGCACGCCTTTAATCCCAGTACTTGGGAGGCAGAGGCAGGCAGATTTCTGAGTTTGAGGCCAGCCTGGTCTACAGAGTGAGTAACAGGACAGCCAGGGCTACACAGAGAAACCCTGTCTCGAAAAACAAAAACAAAACAAAACAAAACAAATTCATAAATTATATGATGCGATAACACACATTTCATTAGCCATCAGAATGATGACATTGTTACATGTTGTTAAGCCTGGGAAAGACTCCATTGCTCACAAAGAATCAGAATGGAAGGAATAGCATTTTAGTAACATAAAAATGTCTTTGGCCATGCAAAAGTCTTTGGGGTACTCCAAACCTCTTTATATTATAATTTAAAAACATATTCTACAAATTAAAACTAAGTAAAAAATGTTTAAGTTCAGATGGCGGGGGCACACTCCTATAATCCCAGCACTCTGGAGGCAGAGGCCAGCCTCATCTACAGAGAGAGTTCCAGGACATCCAGGGATATACAGAGAAATCCTTTCTTGAAAAACAAAAAGAAATATCTAAACCTGGAAGGAAATAAAAGCTTTGCTAACTATTAGGATAAATTGGTTCCAGAGGCATGGTGTGTCTAGGAAGGCATGGGATGAGTAGGAAACTGGCTGATTATATTTCATCTGTGTACAAGAAGCAGAGAAAGTTCAAAAAGTGGGGTGTGGTGGTTTGAATACGCTTGGCCCACAAGAAGTGGCACTGTTAGGAGGTGTATTCTTATCCGAGAGTATGTGACCTTGTTAGAGAAAGTGTGTCACTGTGGAGGCAGAGCTTTGCTCAAGTCTGGCTAGTGAAATCAAAGCTTCCTCCAGGCTGCCCATGGAAAACAATTTCCTCCTGCTGCCTTCGGATCAAGATGTGGAACTCTCAGCTCCTTCTGCAGCACCATGTCTGCCTTTATGCTGTCATGCTTCCTGCCATGATGATAATGGACTGAACCTCTGAAACCCTAAGCCAGCCCCAATTAAATGTTTGCCTTTATAGGAGTTGCCTTGGTCATGGTGTCTGTTCACAGTAGTAAAAACCTAAGACATGGGGCAAAGCTATAAAGACTCAAAGCTGCCCCCAGTGGCATACTTCCTCCAGCAAGTCTGTACCTTCTAAAGGTTCGATAATTTCCCCTAAACAGCACCACTAACTGAAGACTAAGTGTTCAAGCACACAAACCACCACATTTGGTTCCCTGGCCTTCATAGCGTCATGGCCATCTCATGATGCAAGATGTATTTAGTCCAACTTTAAAAGTCCTGATAATGTTTAATTCTTCACACTGTTCAAAGGTCGAAAGTCTCTTCTGAGACATAACGCAGTCTCTTTAACTGTGACCCCTCGTAAGATAGAAATAAAAGTTATACAATTCCAGATGCTGGAGAGAGAGCTCAGCGGTTAAGAGCACTGATTGCTCTTCCAGAGGTCTTGAATTCAAATCCCAGCAACCACATGGTGGCTCACAACCATCTGTAATGAGATCTGATGCCCTCTTCTGGTGTGTCTAAAAATAGCTATGTACTCACATAAAATAAATAAATAAATCTTAAAAAAAAAAAAAAGTTACACAATTCCAACATAGAATAGCACATAATATACATTTTCACTTCAAAAGGGTGGAGTCGGGGGGGGGGCACAGTAAGGAAACACTCTACCTAAGCAAACCCAGAATCCAGCAGGGCAAACATCAACTCCTGTAGATCCAAGTCTGATATCTGAGGCTTCAGTTTCAAAGACCTTAAGTAGCTCCACCCCTCCAGCTTTGTTGTTTGCAACATGTATCTCTTCCTTGTGCTGGTTCCACTTCCAGCATGTAGTCCTTTTTGGTAGAGATCTCAAAACATCTTGGGGTCTCCATGGAAACCTAGATTTCACTTGCAGAGACTCGTTGCAATGGCTTCTTAGTACCTACTCACAGTGAACACCACACTGCACACATTTCCTGGTCTCAGAAGCTATCTGAAATCATGGAGGTGCTGGAGAAGTAGCTTAGAGTTCTACATCTGAATCTTCAGGCAGCAGGAAGAGAGAAACTCTGGGTGTGGAATGAGCTCTTTGAAACCTCAAAGCTACCCCCAGTAACCCACTTCCTCCAAGAAGGTCACAGGTCTCAAACCTTTGGAGTAGTGCCACTCCCTGGTAAGCCTATGGGACTGGTATTTCTCATTTAAACTACCACACTCCCTAAAGCCTTCCCTTAATGACACAGCAACTTCCACCAGCAATGTTGCACCTTCTAAAGGTTCCATAATCTCCCTCAAACATCACCGCCAGCTGATGACCAAGTGAATATCCGAGTCTCTAGGGAACGTGTCCCATTCAAACCATCATATATGTCAGACAAAGCAGCATACAGACAATATAATTTACTTTTGTAAGTAAAAGGAAGATAATGAAATTCACTTGAAAATTAGGTAAGTAAAATATGCTCTGCCTCACTAATAATAATCAGAAAAGGGGAAATCAAGACATTTCTCAGTAAAAATTTCAAAATGTGAGGTCATTGTGTGTTGACAGAGCTTTAGGGAAGTGAAACACATCCTTGGTTGCTAGTGAAACAGCACATTGTCATGACGACTTAGGAAATGATTTAGAAACACCTTGTCTATCTGAAAAATGCTTATAATCCAGAGACATCTAAAATTTAGAAAGACATTAAGACTTTTTGAGAAAACATTGATTCATTTACTTAATGAACGTTTATCAAGCTCCTACCTAAACCAAGCATCATGTTAGTACTAATACGCAATGGTTGCAGTATGTGTGGCACGGGGGCCTTACTACTACCAGTGATATGATGCAACTCCCATACTCTAAAATTTAGACACAGTGTTAGAATAGAGACTATTAAAACTGAAGTTGAGCTTCTTCATAGAAAAAGCATTTGCGGGTTGGAGAGATGTCCCAGTAATGTACCTGCCACAGAAGCATGACATCCTGAGTTCCACCAACAGGATCCACACAAATAGCCAGGTGTAGTGGCATATGCTTAGAATTCCAGTGCTGGGGACCAGGAAGGAGACTAGACCCTGGGGCGCACTGGCCAGTGAGAGAGACTCTGCCTCAAAAGTCAGACAGATAGATCCCTTAAAGTAGAGGGATCCTGAGAAGCAGCATCCAAGATTGACGTCTGGCTTACAATACACGTGTGCACACACACACACCCAAATACAAAGGAAAATAAAGCATTTTATAAGCATCTAAGTTTACATTGCATTTTTGAGATGTGAAGAAAAGCAACATGTGTTGCCCTAGCCCTCAGCCCCTCAAGATGGTTCTTAAGGGTAGGGAGTAAGAAAGTATGGGATCTGAGCGAGCTGGCTGGAGCGAGCTGACCGGAGGGAGCGGCCATCTGTACAGCTAGAGTGTACTCATACACATAAAAATAAATAAATAAATAAATCTTTAAAAAAAAAAAAGAAAACGTGGAATCCACAACACAAAATCAGTACCACCAACGCCAAGAGTCAGGTAAGAAGCAGTAGACTCATTTATTGCAGCATTGCGGAGTGCCTTTATACCCTCTACCCATGTCCCATTGGTCCAGGACATCTCGTCACTTGTGCTGGCACCATCTTATTGGTTGGCCAGGTTGTGCCCTCTGTCGTCATTTGTCTCCATATGCCTGGCCGATCTCAAGGTTGTAAAATGAGGATGCAGCTGTTGCGCATGCGTGGGGTCATTATAGGCCACCAGTCAAGGTATGCTGACACATTCATCCTGCAACCATGGGTGGTATTGATGCAGATGCCGGAAGTACTGGGTAGGGAAGGAAGAGAAGAGGAGAGGAACCTGGGAAATGAAAGAACAAATCTGGGAATTGATGAAATGAACTGGCTATTAGAGTAGAAGCTGAGAACCAAGTATTGAAAGGGAGTAAATCTGGCTTTTGTGAGGTTTAAAAAAAAAAAAAGAAAAATGAAGGGAGCAGTGGAGGGGTGGGGTGGGAGGAGGAGGAGGGAGGTAAGGGAGAGAGGGAAAAAAAACCCTTGTGTTATACAATGCCTTCAGCTCATTTAAGGTCCCAAGGACGGCCCCAGGGCTGAAAGGCTGGATCAAACCAGAAGAGAAGACAAGTGGATTTCACCTGGAGAGATCTTTTTCTTCTCATTTATATTTAGCAATTTCTAAAATAAATGTTTTCTGTTTATAAAGTACACTTACGGGTAGGTTGTTAATTGATAGTGTAGGCTAGAAGACCCCCACAAAGCACTGTCTCCCGGGCCCCTTCTAAACTGTCAACGTCAGAAGTGAATGTATGTGAGGGGTCTTGATATAAAGGGTTTTTTTTTGTTGTTGTTGTTTTTGTTTGTTTGTTTGGGGTTTTTCTTGTTTGGTTTTTCGAGACAGCGTTTCTCTGTGTAGCTCTGGCTGTCCTGTAACTCACTCTGTAGACCAGGCTGGACTCAGAAATCCGCCTGCCTCTGCCTCCTAAGTGCTGGGATTAAAGGCGTGCGCTGCCGCCACCACCACCCGGTAAGGGTTTTTAACTTTTTGAAGTAATCTATTCTTGATCGATTGCTAACTTTTAAAACTTCTCTTCCACTCTATCGGGTCAGTTGAGTTCAGTAGATGAGAAAGTCTGCCCCACAATATCAATGGAAAAGACAGAATCAAGGGCTGGCTGATAAATCCTCAGGTCTTTGGCTCCTGTGTGAGTTAGTTTTTTGTAGCTGTGACCAATATTTCTCCAAGGACCTCTAAAAGGGAAGAACACTTATTTTGACTCATGCTTTCAAAGGGTTCTGCCTGTGGTTGTCTGACTCCATTACTTTGTGCTTGAGGTAAGGCAGGGCACTGTGGAATGTGGAAACGAGAGAAGAAGAATGTTGTCTCAAGGACAGTAAACACCTGTCCCCGGCCAAGATCACCTGACAGAGCCTAGAGGAATTAAACCAAATCAGTTGGAGGGGCCACAGCAAGACTGAGGCTGACAATTTTATTTTGAGCAATCAGACTTTTTATATGTTTATCAGAAACAGAATATAGTGGCAATTGCCAGTGACGTTTGCAAGTTACAGGGTACACAAGATTAATGCCCAAGACCAGTTGTCCTGTCAAGTTTCCATGCTTTCTTGACTACAAAGGGAACATACAGAGAAACATGACACAGCCTGAGAGTGCATCAGTCCCAGGAACTGGAAGGTACACTGTGCCCCAGGAGCCATGCAGTCTAACCTGAAAAGTCTAAAACACATGCCTCTCAAGGCAGCCCAGCCAAGCCAACGCCATGGTTCCCTGCAATGGGGGACAAGTAGCATAGAGAGAAGAAGAGACTAAGGACCATGTATAACCTTCAAAAGCACACCCTTCAGGACCTAACTTCCTATAGCTAGGTGTCACCTCCTAATACTCCCACCACCTCCCCAAATAGCGTCAGTTAGGGTCAGTGCTTTTCATGTGAACCTGTGAGGGATATTTCATATTTTAACCATGACAGTTCCCATGTTTCATGAGTGTGTGTGTGTGTGTGTGTGTGTGTGTATGTGTGTGTATTCACTCTTGTACTGTCAAACATCAAACTTTTTGTAAAATACTGGTTTGATAACAAGTTTAGGAAAATATTGATATACAGTTGAGGGTTCTAAGGGACAAAAAATGATTTAGAGCTATCTTTCAAAAAATAAATGTAGCCGGGCAGTGGTGGCGCACGCCTTTAATCCCAGCACTAGGGAGGCAGAGGCAGGTGGATTTCTGAGTTCGATGCCAGCCTGGTCTATAGAGTAAGTTCCAGGACAGCCAGGGCTATACAGAGAAACCTTGTCTCAGAAAACCAAAATAAATAAATAAATAAATAAATAAATAATTGTACACGTGCTTATGGACACAAATTCTATTTGTGAGAGTTAATCAGCAAACCTGTGTCTGACAATACTCTCCAAAGAAATTGTGACCTAAAATGCCACAGCATTCATTGAGAACCAAGTAGCTGATAAAAGAGGCCAGCCTTCACTCTGCTCTGAACTAATGTAGAGGATGTCTAAGAAGACCAGCAAAGCAGCTTGTCTACTGTGGTGTTATCTGTGAGAAGAAAAGAAGCCATGCATGTGGGCAAAGACAGACCACTGCTAAAGGGAAAGTCGAGGAGCTGGTAGTACAGTTTACACACGGGGAGGAAAACAGAGATGCCACGGGACAGAATAGGAAGGAAAAATACATTTCATCATGTATTTTTCCCTGCCTTTGATTTTGTGTATGAGTGACACATGTTCAAAAACAAAAATTAAAATCAAAATCTGCTTGAAGTCAGAGACAGTCATTTGTTTACTCATCAAGTTAAAAACAGAATCCCCCCACACACACATAAGTACCTAAATTACTTGTGAAATACCAATTCTTTGACAAATGAAGAAATGTACCACACACTCAAGCATAAACCTTCAAGACCATCATCTTGTGCACTCAATATTCCTCATCTGAAGAGATGAGTCTAGCCAGGCACGGTGCTTGTGCTCATGCCCAGTATTTGGAACAGGAGGCAGTAGGGATTAGGAACTCAGGACCGGTCTGAGCAAGACAAGACCCTGTCTCAGCCAAAACTACATAACTAACAATCAACTGAGGCTACTTCCTAGGTGTTACCATTCCTGAATCATCAAGGAACCAACTAACCCCAAACATCCCCCACCTCTACCCCCACCCCCATTAGTTTGTTTGAGTCCTGAAAAGTCATGTTTTGTTTTTTTTTTAATTGGCTATTTTTTATTACATTTCAAATGTGTTCCCCTTTCCCGGTCTCCCCTCTGCAAACTCCCCTCCCCTTCCCCCTCCCCCTTGAAAGTCATGTTTTATTTTATTTTATTTTATTTTATTTATTGTTATGAACACATTCCATCTTCAAGAAGCCTCTGTTCTGCTGTAGACATTCAATGTGCTCCATCAGGTAACGTGACTGTGGGGGATTCATCGGCAGGTAACATGACTGACTGTGGGGGGGTTCATCGGCAGGTAACATGACTGTGGGGGCTCATGGGCAGGTAACATGACTGACTGTGGGGGGTTTCATCGGCAGGTAACATGACTGTGGGGGGCTCATTGGCAGGTAACATGACTGACTGTGGGGGCTCATCGGCAGGTAACATGACTGTGGGTGGCTCATCGGCAGGTAACATGACTGTGGGGGGCTCATCGGCAGGTAACATGATTGT
>JADRCD010220117.1:37435-47569 GCA_019843815.1 Montemys delectorum
CATCGGCAGGTAACGTAACTGTGGGGGGGTTCATCAGCAGGTAACATGACTGTGGGTAGCTCATCGGCAGGTAACGTGACTGTGGGGGGGGGGCTCATCGGCAGGTAACATGACTGTGGGGGGTTCATCGGCAGACTCTCTGGAAGAAAGCCGTTTCTAGAGAAACAAAGCTATATTGTAGGAAGGAAGATGAAAATCTCTCACGTAGCTCTCTAAAGAAGTTGACATTTAGATGTTTGTCACAGGAATTCCTGGGTAGTACAGAGCCACCATGAGGACACTAAGCGTTCAGGAGAAATTGAAGAAAGGTTGACATTTATGCTGGTGTCAGATACAGATTTATGATGCACACCCTAATGTACAGCAGGGTGACACTGAATCCTAGGAGCCCTGCGTATTTCAGACGTGTGGGCGGCAGGGATGCTGTCATAATAGTATGCCTATTATAAAACTTTTATAGACACCATCTACTCCAAACATATTGATTCATATTCTGAAAATACTAGGGTTTTGTAGAATTAGTAATGTTCCAAACATAGCTTGTGTTCCCAGGAGCAACTCATTATAGCAGTTCAGTACATTTTTCCTCTTGATGGTATTTCACAGAGATTCTAACACAGAAGTACACACTTCCCCAGTGGGAGAACTATGCAGTGCACCAGAAATTGTCTTCCCAAAGAGCGCTTTTTCATGGCAGCATAGGTCAGGGACACTGGATTAATTGTGACTGCATACTTGGCCCCTCACCTCCAGTATTTATCTGGATAGTTGGATAGTTGCTTTTACCTTGTCGTACTCTCCCCTGAATGACCACATATCCTAGAGGATGGTTCATGCCTTGAGGCTATTGATGATGTTAAATGATGGGGAAGCTTCCATGACAGGTCACTTTCAACATTAACGCATGGGTTCAAACAGAAAGCTCTTTGCTTTTTTGTTTGTTTGAGGATTTGGGGGACAGTCTCCCCGTATGTTCCAGACTGGCCTTGAGCCTGGCTAAGCCCTGTGTCTTCTGAAGTAATAGCAATGTATAACAATTGTGGTCCGCGCTATTTTCCCACCGGCAGGAATACACGGACACACACAGAGGATCCTTCTGCAGCAAACCTTTATTACCATGTGGCGAGGAGAGAGCGAGCCCTGGAGAATGCTGTTTATATACACCCTGGAGTGGCGTGTTCATCTCTGATTGGCTGTTTGCTCATTACCTCATGAGACGCCTCGGGATAGGCTGTGACTTGGCGTTTTTGGCCCTAGCACATGCGCAGATGGGCTGAGGCTTAGCGCGCTCTGGCCCTAGGCACATGCGCAGACTACGTGTTAAGGGGAGAAGAAACCGGATGCCGGCGCCATCTTGTAATGGAGGCTGCCGGCTTGGGTGTGGCTCTCTACAAACAATATTCAAGAACAGTGTCAGATAGGAGCGAGTCTGCAGGTTGTATCTCAATGAAGCCTATCCTGTGGTGCTCTCTAGAATGCTATCCTGCCTTTCTTAGGCCTCTAGTTTGGCTTTAAGGTTCTCTGAGGAAACTGTGCTGTCTTTCTTTTTTCCTGCACTCCTATGTCTTTGATTCACCTAATTTTGTTTTAAATCTACTGAGGTTAAAATTACGTTTCAGTGGAGTTAGAGGTTCTGGACCATAGAAGGTTGGTGTAAGTGTAAACAGTCTCTAATGGTTAAGAGATAGATGTTGATGGGGGACGGGGTTTGAGGGCTGGGGGCTGGGGGGGGGGGGGGGGGGGTGACGATGTGCCAGTTTGCACTCTGTTGCTGTGACAAAGGGCCATGACAAACAGCAACCTTCACCTCAAAACTTATAGTTGACCGTGAAGGGAAATCTGGGCAGGAACTCAAGGAGAGGATTCGGAAGCAGAAGCTGAAGCAGAGGCTGTGGAGGAACACTGCCTACTGGCTTGCTGCTGCTCATGGATTACTCAGGATGCTTTCTTACACAACCTAGGCCCACCTGTCTAGCATTGGCACTGCCTACAGTAAGCTGGACCCTCTCACATCAGTCACTAGTTAAGACAATACTCCCACGGAGTTGCCTACAATCCGATGGAGTCATTTTCTCAGTTGAGGCTTCTCTTTTTAGATTACTCTAGCTTGTGTCAAATTGACCAAACCTTCCCCCTGCTCCCCCCTCCAAAAAAAAAAAAAACCCAAACCAAACAAAAATCCCAAGAAACCCTTTACCTGGGCAACGTGCAAGCAGGCATGCGCACATGTGTAGCTGTGGGGGAAATGGGAGGAACAACAGAATATGAAGATGGGTTTCCTCCAGGCTTATCTATTTTGTTCTTTTTTTTTAATTATAAAACTATTTTTTAAAGATTTATTTATTTTATTTTATGTATGTGAGTACACTGTAGCTGTACAGACAATTATGAGCCTTTATGTGATTGGTAAGAATTGAATTTTTTTAGGACCTCTGCTCACTCTGGTCAACCCCGCTCACTCTGGTGGGTTCTGCTCACTCCAGCACAAAGATTTATTTATTATACACAGAAGAGGGCACCAGAAGACGGCATCAGATCTCATTACAGGTGGTTGTGAGCCACTTCGTGGTTGCTGGGATTTGAAATCAGGACCTTTGGAAGAACAGTCAGTGCTCTTACCAGCTGAGCCATCTTGCCAGCCCTATAAAACTATTTTTAAAGAGCTTGAACAATAATTTGCTTTCTCCGGTCTCTGGAAAAAGTAGCAAGCTGCGGAATCTTAGCCCAGAGTGAACAGTAGGACTTAAAGTCTCTCTTGCCTGTTTACTTCCTGAAGGCCCACAGCACAGCTGCCTCTCAGATCCTGTCTCTGCTCTGTAGCCACTCGGTTCAGCTCAGTTTCCTAATTTTTTTTCCTGTACTTTTCTTCTTCCTTCTAGATCTTCCACTGTAATTTTCCCCCTTTTTTGAGACACGGATGCAGAGCCTGGCCTTGCGTTCTAATCCTCGGCAGTGCTGGGATGACAGGGGCGAGTTCCCACCTACCTTTATCCACTTCTTCCTTTCCTCTTCTCTTCTTTCTCTTCCTCCTTTTTAAAATTTACTTTAGCATCTCTTCTAACATTTGTTAAACTGTTACCCACCCATTACTTTACCCTCAACTAGTCCATTCTTGAGGAAGCTGGAGAAAAATAGGAGGGAGAAAGAGATGGCCAGTTCTTATAAATCCACTTGCCTCTGAGCTACAAATGCTAAACAAAGTATTTGTATGTTTCTCTTTCAATGCAATACGCTCCCTCTGTGTCTATTACCTGCGCGGTGCATTATGATATGCATTGTGTGCAGTGTGTTCAGTGTGTGCAGTGTGTGCAGTGTGTGCAGTATGTGCATTACGCTGTATGTCCAGCACAGTGCCGTTATCCAGTCCTTGTCACTTGTTTAAAAGACTGACACATGAATGGACCGATAAGACATTTTATTGATCCTCCTTCAACTAGTTCATTTAAAAAGTTCATACACCTATTCAATACCCCAGCATAGCAAATGATACAAAGAGGTTTCCCCCAAACAGTAATTAAGTCGTACAAGATTAAAGCAAACGAACGAAATATCCAGGTATTGGTCAATTATGAGGATACAGCTTCCCATTTATCTTTCTCTGGTTAGATAATCTGAACTCAGATGAAAAGACCCTTTGTGTCTTTCTCATGCTGAGCAAGATAAGAAAGCCATTGAGCAGGAACTAGGTCAGCTCCCTTCCTCTGCTTATCGTTGTCAAAGCCTATTTCTTAGCCTTAGAAGTTTCATGTCTATTAAACGGATTCTTCATTCTCTTCTCTCCAAGCCAGAAGGCTGTGAGCTCATCATGCATAGTCAATCAAGTTTTATAGCACAGTGTGTGTGGAGGGGGTAGGTCTATGTGATTTTTCCAAATTATTATTTTTGACCTGCATATCGAACTGTTTGCTGAACAAATACTTCATATATAAATTATTTATGCATATATTCAGGCTGAGTCCAAGATAACAGAGTCAAAAGTAGGAATTTTTTCAAAGAGAAAACAAACAAGAACCAGGGCTAATGGCACACACCTATAATCCTAGTACACATTGAGGCTGACACAAGAGGATCAGGAGTTCAAGACCAACCTTGGCTACTTGAGATCCTGCCTCAAAAAAAAAAAAAAAAAAAAAAAAAGCCAACCAAAACACAAAACAGTAATGAGAAACATTATACTATAGTTTCAGCTGTGGTTTGAATGTAAACTATTTTCCCACTGGTTCAAGTATTGGAAGACTTGGTCTCCAGCTGGCTCTGCTGTTTTAGAGGTAGGGAACCTTGGCTGGAAGGGAGCGGGCAATTGAGGGCTACCAGAAGTTTACAGCTCAGTCTTATCTCCTGTCCAGTACTCGCTTCTTTTTGTTGTTGTTGTTGTTGTTTTTGTTTTTTTAGAGATAGGGTTTCTCTGTGTAGCCCTGGCTGTCCTGGAACTCACTCTGTAGACCAGACTGGCCTCGAACTCAGAGATCCGCCTGCCTCTGCCTTCCAAGTGCTGGGATTAAAGGTGTACGCCACCACCACCTGGCTCAGTATTCGCTTCTTGATTAGGGACATAATGTAACCATCTATCTCCTGCTCCTGTCACCATGAGGCAGCTAGTGTCACACCTTCTACAGCCAGAGCAGACGGTATCCCCTCAAGCTACAAGTGGAAACAGTTTTTCTCTTTAGTTGCGCCTGCCATGTGTTCAGTCACAACAATGAGAAAAGTAACTCATCCGACTGTCGCTTGGTTTTTGGTCAGAATGAAATCAGGATCCAGTGGTGAGGACCATATCCTGTTGCCATGGAGATGATTGTGCTGTCACAAATTTAGTGTGGCTTCATGGCGAAGAGAAACAGATGGTCTAGAAAAGAATAAAGGGCTGTGGTTAGCACAGTCAATGGCAGGATCAGCCATCTCAGGGGCATTTTGGAAGGAGGTAGAGGTATAAATGATAAGCAAAGAGGCTTTACAGAAGCCACTGAGCAAGAAAGAACTCAGCCAGATAAAACTACAAAGCATTTTCTAGTGAGAGGGAAACCTTGGTTATCTTTAAACTTAGAATGGAGTGCAGGTAAGAAAGCAAACCAAAAGGTGGACATTTCATTCCTTCTTAAAAAGGGGAATCAAACACCCACAGAAGGAATGGCAGAGAGTAAATATGGAGCAGAGACTGAAGGAAGGACAAGCATATAGCTATCTCCTAAGAGATTCTGACAATACCTGACTAATACAGATGTAGAGGCTCACAGCCATTCATTGAACTGAGTACACGGTCCCCAATGAAGGAGTTAGAGAAAGGTTCTATGGAGCTGAAGGGTTTGCAGCCCCTTAGGACGAACAACAATTACTAACTAGTACCCTCAGAGCTCCCAGGGACCCAACCACCAATCAAGGACTATACAGGGTGGGATTGAGTGTACTGGCAGCAGGTATGTGGTGGAGGATTGCAAATTCGATCATCGATAGGAGTGAGGGACCTCGGCCTTGTGAGGGTTTTGTGCCCCAGTGTGGGGGAATGCCAGGGCCAATGGGTGGGAGAGGGTGGGGGGACAGGCATTGGGAGGGGGGAGGCAGAAGGGGTTTGTTCTTGTGTTTGTTTGTTTGTTTGTTTGTGTTGGAGGGGAAAATGGGAGAGGGGAAGTGTACATGTGAATGAAGAAAATACCTAATTAAAAAAAAAAATACCCAATAAAAAAAAAAAAAAAAAAAAGAAAGCAAACCAGACGGTTGCATCCACACCCACAGCTGACTCTCACCATTGCCCAGACCCTTGCAGTACTGATGACCAACCAATATTGAAGTCAGAGATGTGGCTAATTCTGGGACTACTGGGAAGGTCTGTGTGTGCCATACGTTTCAAGCAGCCTCATTTTAAGACCTGCTTGTTTTCTGACATTGTACAGTCTGAAAACACAGGCTCAGAAAGCTGTGTTGGTGAATTGAGAGCCTACACAGTAAAGTCAGGAGCCTCTACAGATCCATCCATCTCTGGAAACCAGTGTCCACGGACAGGACATTGAGGCCCAGGCTATGAGATTGACATTGTGCTAATGGTCAGCCTGGAATCTTTCTATCATCATACTATTCATTTAAGGATCAAATAAATCCCTGAAGTTTATTGCTGTGATAGGAATGTGTGCCTCCAAAGTTCCTGTGTTGAACCTTCAAAAATATTCATTTTATGTGTCTGCGTGCCTGAGTGTGTATATATGCACAATGTGTGTGCAGCAGTCCATGGATGTCTGAAGAGTTGGATCTCCTGGAGTTGTAGTTACAGATGGTTGTGAGATGTATATAGGTGCTGGAAATTGAAACCAGGAACTCTGCAGGAGCAGTGTACTGGCTGGTTTTTTGTGTCAACTTGACACAGGCTAGAGTTATCACAGAGAAGTGAGCTTCAGTTGGGGAAGTTCCTCTGTGAGATCTAGCTGTGGGGCATTTTCTCAATTAGTGATCAAAGGGGTGGTGCCATCCCTGGGCTGGAAGTCTTGGGTTCTATAAGAGAGCAGGCTGAGCAAGCCAGGAAAAGCAAGCCAGTAAGGAACATCCCTCCATGGCCTCTGCATCGGCTCCTGCTTCCTGACCTGCTTGAGTTCCAGTCCTGACTTCCTCTGGTGATCAACAGCCATGTGGAAGTAAGCTGAATAAATCCTTCCTCCCCAACTTGCTTCATGGTCATGATGTTTGTGCAGGAATAGAAACCCTGACTAAGACAAGCAGTAAGAACTTTAAACTGTTGAACTATTTCTCTAACCTTCCTTTGTTGAACTCTTAATCCCTAAGATAGTGGCCTCCTTCTGCTGCTCTGCTCATCCTCCTCTTTCTCCTTCTTTCCTCCTTCCCTCCCCTTTTCCTTCTGTTCCAAACAAGCACACATATGTGCACACCAAACCTCTATTTATGTCCAGTCTTGTCCAAGCTTGCCTTCCTCCTTAGGGAGCTTTCAGGGCCAGGTATAAGCACACACACACACACACACACACACACACACACCCCTCCACCCAGCTCCATTTCCTAGATGATAAACAACACCTATACTGGGCCATACTCATGAGGAAAGTACTTGTTTTCACCTCATGTTCTAGAAGTGCCAAAGAGAAGGGTGGTAAGAACCCGAGTCAGAGTTGTAGCCATGGTACTGTGAAATCACCTCCTTTTGGAAGCAAACTTAATTTGGATCCCCATTATGGCTGCTGCACTTTTTCCTGACAAAACAAAAGACCCATCATTTCTAATTATACCAAGTTTGATTGCATTGATTGCATCAAAGTAACCTTTTGGTGCATTTATGTGGGAAAATGGACTCTCTACTATGTATTAATGACACCTCTGTATGTGGTGAATGTGCTCAGACCATTCTGGAAGCCACTTTTGTTTGTTTGTTTGTTTGTTGTTTTTTTGTTTTTGTTTTTGTTTTTGTTTTTGTTTTTGTTTTTGAGATAGGGTTTCTCTGTTTAGCCATAGCTGTCCTGGAACTCACTCTGTAGACCAGGCTGGCCTTGAACTCAGAAACCCTCCTGCCTCTACTTCCCAAGCGCTGGGATTAAAGGCGTGTGCCACCACTGCCTGGCTAGGAAGATCTTAAAGAATCCTAAGCACCTCTGTTAGGAAGTCTCTCTACTTTCTACCTTCTAAACTCCCATGACTGAGTGGACAGCAGAGGCCTCAGCAGAAGTGGGTGAGGGGACAGTGGACCGAAGAGAGAGGCACTGATGACTATCCACAGCCAGTGCTGCTGTGGCACTGGGGTTTTATCTGGTGGATCTCCAACTGATGTCACTGGGATGCCAATCAGGATGGCACAGACGTACTTTTTTGTCCCCCTAGTTTTCATGCTTGAGAGTCAGGAGTGAATGCTCAAAGGTAACAAACAATTGGAGCCCCTCACTGGGTTTCTAGTCTCTCTGGGGCCCCAGAGAGGCAGCCTTGAAGGCAACTCTTCCCAACGGCAGCCTGGGGCTTCCTGACAGGAACAAGCCCTGGGCTCAGGACGACCTAGCTAAGGTCCTGGCTAGGCCATGCAGGGCTGTTGGAGGATCTTAGGCAATCTGTCCAAACTCTTGGAGTCTTTCCTTAGTTGGAAATGTGATGCCAGTCCCTCCAAACTTCTCCAGGACACAGAGAGGGAGAGATGGGACTCTTGACTTCTCAAGTCTTCTTGTAGTTTCATTTTCTTCTACTACCTGAAAGCACATTTCCTTGCACCAGTATGGAGAGTGAGATAAGCCCCTGTCCAGACAAACAGTGGGAGAAGAGTATACGGCCACCTCACTCACACAGGCTGATGGAATTTAGGAAAACAACATGAACTAAAAGCATCTGTAAAAGTGAGTCAGACAAGGCCCGCTCCTCTCCTGTGTTGCAAGAGATTTCAGAAGTTCTGAGCTTGCAGGCTCTCTAAACGTCTCTTCACTTTCAGCTTAAAGAACAACAATCGGTCCCATCTTAAGACTGAGGAAGTACATAGTATTGTGGACATCCAGTATGCTGTCTTGTCCTCTGCACTGCTGTCCAGCAGACATCTGGATGTAATTTCAGAAAGTTCTATGTATGCATACACACTTGCAGCTCTCAAGCTCAGATTCTCCTGGCTCACTGCATCCTCTTTCCACCTTCTTTCCTGAAAGACAGTTCCTAGCGGATTCAGCTCTTCCTTCCTTCCTTCTTGCATTTCCTTTTCTACCTCAGATCCAGGCCCAATTAACCCAGGGTGACTGCCACCTGAATTTTCTGGTAAAAAGGCTAGGACATGTCAAACAGCAGCCGGCTTGACAAAAGTAGAAAGGTACTTGCTGTACAGTTACCTGAAGGAAATGTTTTCATCTCCCCATAATTCTAAAGTCAGGCCCAGATGCATGGGTGTGTATGGTTGTGCCTGTTCGTCATAGGCTATCTTTCTTTTGCATGACCAGATAGTGCCTTCAGGACAGAGGGAATAAGAAACCAAGCCAGTTCTTTTTGGTACTCCAAAATGGCTGATTGTTTATCCTTCCATCCTCCAAACTACTTTTGAATGGCTATTTGTTTCTGACGCTGAAGGGGTAGTGGCTTGTCTTTGTTAGGGTTTCTTTTGCTGTGAAGAGACAGCATGACCAGGACCAAATGCCAGGCAGTTCCATAGGTGGGGAAACTCTCCCTAGCCTTCCTTAAGGCTTATATAACCTTGAGGAAAGGAGTTATAAATCTTTTAAGTTTTAGGAACTTCCTGAGACTGGTGAGTTGTTTCTTTTCAGAGCTTTGTAAATTCTGTTTACTTCCTGAGCCTCAGCAAGTAAGCCTCCCTCCAGTTTGTAAGTTTAAATCCAGAGGAAATTGCTTCACAACAGGAGCATCTTGCCCACTCCTGACCCAAAGGTTCTTCCTTGCAGTCTACTTAAAGTAGAAACGACCAGATGATAAGTGTGAGAACTACAAGGAAGCCATGTATAAGGTCACTAGGTCCCTCTGCAAAGAAGGTGTCCCATTCACTGAGTCACAACTCTAATTATGCAAAGAATGCTTGCCCTCTAGATTTGTGGGAACTGAGATAATTTTGCCCTAGTGTCTTTGATAAATCAAGAAGTATTCAGACAGATTTTCAAGCAGAAAGAATTGGGTATTAAGTCACTTGCCCTCCTAGACTGTTTGTAGAATGGTAAGTTTTTTTTTTTTTTTTTATTCATCCAACATAAAGACTATCTCCATTTTACTCCTTAGCTTTGTGGCCAGCCACTAAGGCTCTTCCTCTTTGGGACTAGTCACAGAAAAAAAGGCAAAGACAGACATCTTCTAGTCCCAAGAAAAGTGAAGCTCTTTGCACCAGGACCTGGCAGTCTTTGTATTCAGGATACATACCCAGCATGCCTCTTATCTTGATAGTTCAAAATCCTCAGTTTTTCCATATTTTTTTTGTTTTGTTTTGTTTTGTTTTGTTTTCCGAGACAGGGTTTCTCTGTGTAGCCCTGGCTGTCCTGGTACTCACTCTGTAGACCAGGCTGGCCTTGAACTCAGAAATCCACCTGCCTCTGCCCCTGTCACTGTGTAGCTCAGGCTGGCTTCAAACTCTCAATTCTCCTGCCTCAATCTGAGCACTGAGATTACAGGTATGCATCACCACACCCAACCTCGCTCAGTTAAAAACTAGCAATAAATTCTGTTGCCAGTCACTTA
>JADRCD010220118.1:0-22278 GCA_019843815.1 Montemys delectorum
AGAGAGAGAGAGAGAGAGAGAGAGAGAGAGAGAGAGAGATACACAGAGAAACACAAAGACACACACACAAACACACAGAGAACAGAGAGAGGACAGAGTGAAAGACCATTGCACAGAGTCTTTTAGAACAGTTGAAAAATTATTAACCATCATCTGCCAAATAATACACAAACAGTGCATTGACAAAAATGAGAATAAGAAATTACAAAATTAAATGGAGGGCTACATAATTCAATATAAGAGTTGTATTTGGTGGAATAGATTCAACAACATGGATAGTAACTGGGTAGAAGATGTATTAGGAAATAGAAGGCTTCACTGTCAATATAAGAAAACTGAACCTGGAAAAATGTTTAGAAGACCTCACCCAACAAAGCCAAAATAAAAAGCCTAAAGACTTTTATATATACTACGTGTTAGGCTATAGAATAGGACTTAATGCATTTGAAAAACTGAAAACACTTAGGTGTTTCACTGGTTATATATTCAATATAAATTTAAAAATAATTTAAAATTAAAAATAATCCTTTCCCTCTGCTTCTCCTGATAAACAAAAGCTATGATGCAACCTATAGTAGTTTTAATAATGAAAGATAATTGCATATTAAATAAAATATTGCTAAATAAGAAAATGCCCAAAAAGAACTCAAAAACTTTTGAGGCCATTTTAGGCAATTACTAATGTTTACTATGCAATAAGATAGAAGGTAATGAAGCTAAAATATTATTTATGGAAGAATTTATAGCTGCACATACTTTGGTAAAAAGAAAAAAAGGCTTTTATCAATTAAAAGTTCTATATAAAGTAAGAATAGAAAAGCACATGAGGATAGGAGGAGAGGGCAGAGCTGAAAATGCAAGCTAATGAAACAAACTGAAGCAAAGGATTAAAGGAAGTAAAACAAAACTATTTGAAAAGGTCAGCACATTTGGTAAACTTTTACATGAATAAGGACAAAAGGAGATGCTAATGGATACATAGAAGTTAAAATATTATAGCCATATGCCTACCAATAAGTTAATTTAGGCAAAATACAAAAAGTTCTTTGGAAGAAAATCACCAGCTACCAAGACTTACAAATATGTATGTATAAATTTTTAAAATTTTTCAACAAAAAATTGTCTCATTGGCAAAAATCTATGTAATATTTAAAGCACAATGACTAATAATTCTTCATGAAGACACTCAAAAGATCAAAGTGGTTAGCTTGCTTTGCTATTTATTGTAAGTCCAGTAGTAACTGGATTCCAAATCCTCAAGTAAAACCAAAACCAGAACCAAAACCAAAACCAAAACATCAACAGTACACCATACATTGTATGAATAAAGATGAAAAGCTTCACATTGGGTGAAATGAATACACAAGGAGATCATGATAACATGGAATTATTTATTCTAAAAATTTAAGGTAGTCTTACAAATATATTTATTAATTGAATTTATGTTTATCTGAATGTTTTTGCATGAATTTATGGGTGCTATTTTGGTGGAGGTTCTGGTAGAGGCCAGAGGAGGGCATTCACATAAGACTGGACAAAGATAGTCATACAATAAACAGTAACATTAGGAAGACATTCTTCCTTTAGAACATACACTGTGGTAAACCTACTGTAGAAACCTATTTAGCACTAAGAAGGAACAAATTACTAATACACCCATTAAACTGATTGTTTTCCAGAGAAATAACATGCATAAGCATTAACTTTAAAAAGTTACAAACAAGAGGATAATCTTAATGTAAAGATCTTGAAAACATACAGTTATTGAAAGCAAATGAGGAAAGTCTACCAAAACGGATATTAGAAAATAGCAAAGAATGTGAGTAACATAGAAATGTGTATATAAATATCCAAAACTATAGACACCATCTCATATGCATTCAGATTGTCACATTTCATCATGCAAATTTCAGGTAACTACAGTCAATATCCTTGGATTCACATGCTTTTGCCTGTTGAGCGATCTTGTGTGTGTGTGTGTGTGTGTGTGTGTGTGTGTGTGTGTGCACTTATGTATGTGCATTTTTGAAAGATGTCTATTCATATTATTTGTCCATTTCTGAAAGAGGTTATATTTGTTCAGGTTATATTCAACCTGAACAGCTTATATTCAAGTTCCTTATATCTTTGGGTATAAACTACCAGTTATCTCGGATAAAAATAATTTCTCTTATTTCATAATTATATTTTTTACTATATTGTTTAATTTGATAATTAGTAAATTATAACTACTAGATTGGTTTTAGACTAATAATTTAATAATACCTAATAAAATATTCTTGATTACTTATAAAAGACAAATGACAATGGCATCAAAAGCATGACATTTATTTACTTAAAATTGTCAATATTCTGCTTTTTAACTCACACTAGAGTAGTGGTTGGAAGAAAGAACTGCTGTATTTTGCAAAGGCTATAGCTCGGGTGATTTAAGTTCATTCTCTCTGAGTCCAAGCCCAAACCCTTTATGTCTTTGAGCACTTACCTTACTCAACTTGAAATTATAAATATTTTCTCTATTTCTAGACATGGAAATTATCTTTAGCAGTACTTTGTCATGAACTTCAGTGGCATTCCTTTTCAGTCAGTCAGTGAAAAAAAAAAAAAAAACAGTGCCCATATTCTCTGGGGAGAAATTCAGATTCATCAGGTGTCTGTACTAATTGTTAACCCACCTGCTCTATGCAGACACCCGAATGCTTGCAGACAGTACTAACACTGTTACAAATACTTTAGGGAAAGGTTCAAGATCACGTTTACACATTTATACAATACTTTCACTACAATGTAGTTATTATAACTCTATAGTTAAGAAAACTAAATTTTATTTTACTGTATATTTAAGCTTAGTTTGTTTTATAACTTGATGATATCTGTGGTAAAATAGATACCATATTTAAATTCTGATTATTATGTATTTAAAATTCTTTATCTCATGAAAATTTTGAGTTGATATTAATAGTATTAGTAAGCTATATTATTAATTCTTTGTATAATATCTTGACTCAAGCATAAAAAGCTGTTTGACAATAACAGTGACAAAAGCAAAGAAAACAATAAAAATAGAGCACTTGCTACATTTTATTACTTAATCTACAAAGTGACAGAGTTATAGTCACACAGATGAACAGCACATGATATCATCAACTCTGTCCTTGATACCTATCAGTCTACCTTTGGGGAAATTAAATAGATACAACTGTCATTTTTTGTTTGTAGGGAGAAAGAATATGAACAATCTTATTTGAAAGTTCTAATACACCTGAATTGATTTAGCTAACATAATTTGGAGTATCAGTTATTGCTACTAAAATACATTTTTTTTCTGTATGTGAAATCCTTCTTGAATAGCCATGAAAGACTGAGAAAATGCCTGGGTCTTTAGTTCATATTTTGATTTCCAAAGTAGACATTTCTTTCAAAAGCTGGCCTTTTATGAGCAAAAAAAAAATATGTTCAACATATAAACTAGATAGTATTTCTTATTGTATAATTTATCTATATCTATATAATAAAAATATTCTGAGAATTTAAACATTGATGGGTCAACAGAGATTCTTGTAGCTAAAATGTTTATATGTCTACTATGGGAAATTAGTTGGTGAGTTAAAGAATAGCTGTTATATATCATTCCCTATGATTTTATCATAATTTTCAACAAGACCTTCACAAATGAAGCCGACCTCTTTATATTATATCATAAAATTGTTTTATATGTTTAACAATCCAACTAATTTCATGGCAATTTCAGGAAACAACCTTATTAAATTTGCTAAGATAATTTAAGGACCCCAAACATTGACTTTATTATTTTTTAAGGACAATTTCCCTGAATCACATGATTTTTGTTTTTGGTTTGTTTGTTTGTGTTTGGTTTTGCTCAGTTGTTAGACCCACTTGTATGATAATTTCACCAACTAATAACTTGATTATTTCACACATAAGAAGAAATTGATTATATAATTTCCTATGTGTTTCTTGAGATGATGTCTTGATAATGACCATTTAAAAATATATTTATAAGCCATCTTATGCTATGAAACCCAACTCTTCAACTTTGGTTTGTTACAAAATTTGTAATTTCTGTTAGTATAAAATCTGCATTGTATTTACATTCAGCTTTTACTGTTGCAGTTGGTTACTAGCTTCATAAATACACTTAATTTGACTTTAGGAACATATTTCTTTTAATTTTTAAATTAAAGATATTAACAAAGGATTTTAAAGAGTTGATCTATTTTATTAAGTATTAAATATTATAACGAAATTATATTTTTAAATGACCAAATCATACAGAAATATTTCTTGATAGAGTTGAAATACATCTGTAAAGTCAACACTAAGAAAACTGCAGTATGAAGATACGGAATTTGAGGCCAGTTTGAGATTAAACAGAGAAATACTAGCAAAAGACAAGGGCATGAGGAGCATAAATAAAAAATATGCATATTCATAAAGTACAGCATAACATTTTCATATGGATATATGTCCCATGATGGTTAAAGCAGGCTAATCATTTTTATCTTTTTAAACATATAGCCCTTATTTTAATATATGCAAAAATCACTCTTTTTAGTCTTCTGAAAGAACCTGCATCATTTTCAGTCACTCTTTCATTCACTAGGATTCCAGAATTATTATCATAGTTAAGCATAGCTGAGTAATCATACTTTAATTTTAAATTTGAAAAATTATGTTTCTATTCTTTTCTTGCAATAAAAATAATTTACTTTTAAAATTTTATACTGATAGTATATATTTCAATATAATTACCAGATATTGTCAAATAGTGTTCACTATAACTTATTCTATTTGCATAAGTATGCGTATAAGCAGCTAATGAGACATGAGCAAGAAGAACAAATCATTTGGATTTGACTATTGGACTGTCAAGTTTATGGACTACACTGGAAATGAATCCTGAAGAGATCACATGCTCTTCAATACAACTTATATACACACAGAGTGAAATTAAGTACAATTTTGAGTGTGATGGACCAATGTCTCACACTACTTCGTGCTTAAAACTTCAAGTTCCTTAATTACATTTAATTATGTTGTCTCTTTTCTTCCTCAGTTGCTGCCCTCACATTTTGTCTGCATAACAAGAAAAAGTATATTTCATTTCTTGTTCCAAAATATAATGCTTCTTTGACAAGTTTTATAGCATATGATATTCAAAAGATTCTTCAGCCAAAACAATGGGCAAAGGAAAAGCACTGAGGAGAGGGATAAAAATACAATTTTTAGAACTGTACTAAGGGTTCATAAAAACACATCATTGCAACCATGCTTTAGGGCACAGCAGGAGATGCACACCTGGCAATTGTTTAGGAGCAAAGAACTCCAGTGTGAGAACGTGACTCTTGGAATCCATTAACAAACCTGAAGACATATGGGAACACTTTATCCACATGTTTTATTTTGTGTTATATGTATACATGTATATATTCTTATATGTACATATATGTAAATTTATGTATATATATTCCTACATACACATATCATATTTATTTATATGTGCCCTCATATATACATATATAGGTATATATATATAATATATTATTGATAGACACATATATCAGATTTTGTTGATATATTCACATATATATTATGTGTACATCAGATTTCTCTTGCTAATATCATTTAATTTGACTTTTATAGAGTTCTCTTCTCTGTATTTCTGCTTCTTTTCAGAAGACATAAGTAGTTCTGATGCTGCTGGGTAGATGCCATGCAGGTGGAACTGCCCTGGGCAAGTGAGCTTCCTGGCAATGGTCCACCTTTTTCTTCTTTTCTTTTTCTTTTTTTCCCATCTTCTATGGATGCATCTCAGTGAGTCCCAGCCCCAGGGGCTTTATCTCTGGATTGTTTCTTGGTGCTGTTGAGCCTTCTCATGTTTGTCACTTCTATATTCCTCATATATCTAGCATGTTATAAGGACATGGGGCACCCTCACTGCCTATAGTTTGGTGTGATTGCTTTTTGGGAGGCAGTTGACTTTATTGTATTATTTTCCTGCAAATCAATATGAAGATGGATTTTCATAAAATAAAATTGTCTAAATGAATTAGTGATTTCACAGATTCCTGATTTGATTTAAATAGTTTTAGGAAGTCAGGGTAGTTGATAGAAAGTTTAAGGAGATGGCTTAAGTTGTTTTCCCAGGAAGATATAATAAAGTTAGAATTAAGAGTAGAATGTGCCTCCTGCCTTGACAGCTAGGGCTCCATAGCTTAGGGAAGAAGTGCAGTGACTTTTTGTTGTTGTTGTTGTTTTGTTTTTTTCGAGACAGGGTTTCTCTGTGTAGCCCTGGCTGTCCTGGAACTCACTCTGTAGATCAGTCTGGTCTCGATCTCAGAAATCCACCTGCCTCTGCCTCCCAAGTGCTGGGATTAAAGACATGTGCCACCACCGCCTGGCTACAGTGATCTTTTATGTGTACATACTACAAGCATGTAGTGCTATTTGGAAGAGACAAATAAGCTTGGGACAAGTTAATTATGAAAGAAAATATTTCACTCTAGGCTTGGACTGAGTTCCAGAGTCTTATGCTCTAGGAATGTGCCCACAGATTTCACTGTGCACCATGAAGAGATAGTGTTATGAATAAAGAGTGAATAATTTTATTATGAGTATAAGAATAGAAAATAGATGATCAGGCAGTTTGGCTGAAGAAGACTTCAAAATTAAAATGTAAGATAAATGATTACCTGTTTCTTAATAAATAAAATTCTCATCAGCTAAGCATAGGAAAAAAACTTGCTACTATAGACTTGATTGCTTAAACATTGTTAATTAAGGACAAAAGAATTATTACTTTGGGGTTATGATGAACTTGTGGAGAAAAAATACAAAGGCAAAATGTTTAGTTAGGTATGAGTTTTAAAAGAAAAATACTTAATTTGTAATTTTGTAATTTCCTTTTGTGTAATGATTTTTAAATTATCTTTAATCGTTTTGAAGAATATGTTCTCATGGTGATTGGTTTTGGAGAATATGTTACTTGTGGCTATGAGGTAATCTTTTTCTTAGAGAACTTTTGGGTTGTATAAAAAGGCTAACAGAAAAAAATAAAGTTGTTGGAGCTTGCTTGTTGGAGCTTGCTTTATCTATCAAGTAGGTGTGAGTGTGTGCCTGATTTATATTTTTACAGATCCCACATCCTCTCCTTGAATTGCCAAACACACTGTTGGAGCTGGTATTCCATAGGTGCCTCTGCCTGTCAAGTGGCTTTGTATCAAAAAAAATAGTCACCTTAAACACACCTTCAATCATATTCCCAACATCAATTTGGGAATCTATTATGAAGTATTACTGTAAGGATTAAAATATGTAAGGTAGATTCTAAGAAATGTTAGTAGCTATTTTTTTTAACTGGATTTGCCATGTAAGTCATAACTATCCACTTTTTTTCCCTCTCATATGTTGGTTATAATAAGACTAGTGCTCAATTTCTGGTGCTGAAAATAAGTCTAATAGAGTAAATTATCTTGGTTATTTGAGAGACTGGGAAGTAAGGTCCCTTGAAACCAAGAATTTAAATCCAGCATCCTCAACATAATATTATATTTAAAATAAACTCTTAAGATGTTAAATGACAAAGATTTTGTTGTAAATAAGAGGTATGCAACAATATTGTGAACAATTTTGTAGGATAAAGAACTAAATATTAAACCAAAACCATGTATGTTGAATCTCAGGGACAGAAATGTTTGTAAACAGTGTTTCTCATTCTCTCATGTAGAAAGAGAATTACATCCATTATATTTACTAGTGATTATTAAGCTATATCAACAACCTAAATGCCTATCTATTGTTGACTGGATCAGAAAATGTGTATATGTTTCAACTGGAAATGAATTAAGTCCTGTCTTTTAGGACAACATAGATAAGCACAAAATGTGAGTGTTTGTGTTTGTGTTTGTGTGTGTGTGTGTGTGTGTGCACATTTCTTTTTATTAATAATGAAAAAGGGCCTTGTCATTTAGGACAACATGAATAAACACATGAAACTTCATGTTTTAAAAAATAATTCAGTCAGAGATTGCAATGATTACTTGATGTCACTGATGTAATGCCCAAACAGCTTACCTAATACATCTAATAGAAACAGATGCTAGAATAGTAGTGGCAGGCTGTCACAGGGTGGAGGAAGGTAAACGATGTTGGTGAAAGTGTCCAGAATTTTAGGAAACAGCACAGTAGCTATAGCCCATACTTAATTATTGTGTACTTGAAATTTGGTAAATATATGCATTTTTGTATCAATGACAGGTGATATGTATGCTCATTAGATTAACTGATAAATATGTAATGAGTTTTATATGTATCAAAATAACACATTATGTGCTTTCAATATGCATATTTTTTACTATGGAATTATGCCTTAATTAGTCTTCGTGGAGAAGAAATTTAAAAACTCAGTAAATTGGAGCTTCTATATAAATAAAATATTTTATGATCTTATCTTTAAATATTTATTAATATAATATAATAACTGCAAAACCGTATTTGTCTCAAGGTATTTCTGTTACAAAATATTTTTCTCTTTTACTTAAAGATATTAGAAGTCATAAATGAATTATTTTAATGTAAAGTTTGTGCCTTTTTTATTTTAAGATTTGACTAGAAATAGTTGTTAAACTGAGTGTTTGAAACAGTTTCCATGCCTTGTTTTGATGGACTAATCAGGTCTGTTTGGACAGTTGCACACAACTTCTGCAAACATATGTTTCTATATATATTTACATAATCATAGTACGATATCTTATAGTGACAAGTTTGGAATGTGTTTTGAAATTATTAAAAAAGCTATTTGCATTAGACTTTCTCTCAAGGAAACATTTGCATAACTTGTGGGACTGTGAAAGGTAGCCTGGTCCCTGGTTGAGGTAAGGCTTGAAGTTCTGGAAACCCTGAAGAGACAGTAGGTGCTTTGCCTTTCCCCAGGCATCAGAACCCTGTCAGAAGCCACAACCCGCCACGCCCTGCCACGGATTTGTGTCTATCAGTCATGTAAGGGCAATGTCCTAAGCCCTTCCATTTAGACGATGTGACTGGCAGTCACTTAGTCTCAAGAAAGATCACCATTTTAATGAGGTACCTAAAGGCCTGGAGGGCTTAGTAATTAAGCTTTCCGTCCCAGGCACTCCTCCCTGCAAAAGGTATTTAATCACAGGCTCATCCTGAGAAGTGGGATACGGTTTTACACATCCACTTTCCGTCATGACGATAAATGTCTTAAAACCATGGACTACCTCTTTTTATCTGGATCCGCAGTGGGGAGCCAGGAAGAAGGCCTTTACCTATAGAGCCCCTGTCTAGTCTCCTGTAGAAGGCCTCTCTGTGCTTCTAGCAACCACCACCACCAAGCTAAAGCCAGCCGCTGTCAAGCCAAGAACTCTCCCCAAAGGATCAGCTGGACGCCCCTCCCCCAACCCTTTCCCCCCTGCCGCATCCATCAGTGCCTAGATGTCCAAGAACCTGAGAACCAGATAGTGCTGGCCTCTTTCCAGGCCCAGGGACCCCTGAGCCACCTCTAGTTATCAGGCACCACAGACAGTGCTAGGACACTGCCGTGGTAAGCCGTGGGTAGTAAGAATTGTTAACAAAGGAAGAAGTTATCCATGTGTCCAAACAGGCACTTTACAGGAACCTTCTATATTTATGTTCAGTCTGAAATCACATCTAAATGTCTCTATAAAAAGTCTATCAAAAAGAGACTATCTGTCTATCTATCTATCTATCTATCTATCTATCTATCTATAATAGAAAAAGTTATACTTATATTCTATTTCTACCATGTCAAAGAACAAACACAATGTATATTAGTTATCTATATGAGTACAAACTATTAATGAAATAATAATCTAACATTGTGTTAGATCCTTATGTCAAGGTAAATTGATTGTTCCTAGGAATACTAGGAACAAAACTGTACATTATGAGGAAAAATGTTTTACCTACTATAGAATGTGATAAGATATCTAGTAAGTAAGTACTGTAAAACTGTTACATACTTAATGCATATGTAAGTAATTGACAAGGTCACTAATTTTGCACACACACATACTACAGAAGCTGAGATAAGTCAAATGCATCATGAATGAACTGAAATGTAGCATTTCACCCAACACCTAATCTATGCATATATTTATATTACTAGACTATCATATTGACTCAAGTTATTTATATCTACCAACGCTGTTTTCTAGTCTTTGGTTTTGCATGATTATTCTATAATAACATAAAATGAAGCAAAAGTTCATAGAGTTCTGAAAATAGCCAAGGGACCTAGAAAGCAAACTAATTTATAGTGTAGCTTCTAATCAGCTATAATTACAACATTTAATAAATGAAACACCTACATTTAGAGATTTCAAATATTTTCAGTGAACTCCACTAGTGCTGAGGTATATGCCTCAGGCCAATAATAATCAGATGCATTATTCAAATACTGTCAGGAGGAGATAAAGAATAATTTATTGCCAACCTTTAACTCCTCTTCCTCTAAAATAGATTTAATATGGGTCTTGGTGTAAGAACTGAATAATACATCATCCATATTTATGTCCCATTAAGATGGCATATTGTAGTCTTACAGGCCATACTCACTCACATGCATGGACCAAGGTTCTTTCTGAAAATTCAGTCATTTAATACTTTGTTATTTATGATGTTAACTAAGAATTTCTCTGAGTATACCAGGTCCACATCTATACGTTAGACAAACAGTACTAAGTACAAGCTGAGCTACTGATATCAGAGAATAAAGACAGCTTTAGTTTATTTCATAATCTGACACACTCATGAGCAAAGCATTTGCCATTTTATTTTTCATATTTAACTTTAATTTTATGTTAATATTTATCTTTTATTTTTAAAGCATTATTATTTTAGTCTAAAGTGAGATTAAGTCTAATCTGAGGTTTAAATGAAGCATATGAAAACAAGGGGACAGGTAATGAATTGTCTTTCTTTTCTCCTTATGAACATGTCTAAAAGATGTTATCGGTGAACATCAAAAGGGGGCATGACTTGACATCCTGCCCCTCTCAAGATCTAAACCATACTTCATTGTTTTAAAGTAAAAAAATACCTAAGCTTTGAAATGAGAGCAGGGGTTAAAATATGTACCCTACTTTCAGTTTATGAGTGAAAAGGGAAAATCTTAATTAGTATTTACAGCCTTCTACCAACTTTTCCAAAGTCTGAGCAAAGTAATATTTATGTTAGTTTATCTTTGGGAAAAGGCTGAAACTTCCTATTAAAGAAAAATTGTAGACATTAGAGTTGGATGAGTTTGTAAAGTGCCTATTGCACAGCACAAAAGTCTAGAGTTTTGAAACCCCAGTGTATATGTGAGAAGCTACCAATGTGCATGTGAGAAGCTACCTGTAGCCACGTGTACAGTGACAGGGAGGCAGAGACAGAGAGGTCACTGGAGCTTCTTAGTCAGCTAGCATAGCTAAATACATAAGCTCCAGGGTGTAAGAAAGATACGGTTCAAAAAATAAACTGGAGAAAAATTGCTGAAGACACTTGATATAGTGTTCTGGTTGCTACAAGTTCTCTTTCCCTCTCTTGCCCTTTCCATCTCTCTCATTTCTCTCTCTCTCTGTTTCTCTCTCTCTGTTTCTCTGTCTCTGTCTCTGTCTCTGTCTCTGTCTCTCTCTCTCTCTCTCTCTCTCTCTCTCTCTCTCTCCCCCCCCCCCTCTCTCTCTCTCTCTCTCAAACACACACACACACACACACACACACACACACATGTACACACAGTCATATATACATACCTGTAAACACATATGCTTTACTTATAAAAATTCAGTTGGCCAGATCTGAAAGTTATTTTGTTATTTTCAATATGTGTAAATATATAAAAGCACAGGTTTCTCCTGCAGAAGCAAAAAAATGCCTCCAAAACAAAGAGCACTGACTATCCAGGAGATTATGAATTAAGGATAATTTCAAGAAATTCATCAGATAAATAATGGACTGCCAATAAGAACACTATATTATAAAATACCCATTCCTAAAAATAGAAAAAAAAGAAAGGAAGGAAGATAGAAAGACAGACAGACGGAAACAAAGAAACTAAGAAACAAAGTAAAAGAAAAATCAAAGTGACCAAGGACAGTGCCAGTAAATACAATTTATTCAAACTGAATTGAGGTTCTTTTTTTTTTTTTTTTTTGACTTTTTCAAAACTCTATGTTTTTATACACAAATTTGTATAACATGAGGAATTTACATTTTACCTCTCTTATATAAGAAATAAACATTATAGTTTTTAAAATTCCAAGGTAATTTTAGTTTTGGATAATAGTTATCTCAATTTATCTGATTTTCAAAAATATGTCGTGTTTGTATTTCTCCCAATATGCTCTTTGTTGGCTGTAAATTCTCACATTGGCAATTGCTCTACATTACCCAGCACTTGACATTCCACTTCAAAGTAATTTTATTAACTGACTTTAGAATTTTCTCAGCCCCTGTGGGGCTTTTGCTCCTAAGAATGATGAGGTGTGACATCTTATTTATGCTGTCCTTCCCAACTTGACAAACAGCAGGAATGGCTGTTACACTGAGTGGAGAAGGGAATGCCAGGGTGAGAGAGATCTATACTGTACCCTGCAATTGCATCCACTTCAGGCACTTGGCTTCCAAGCCAATTAAAACACTGCTTAGCAGATTTTACACTTCAGTCGAACACATAACTTTTTTCTTCAATTAAGTTGCCCCAAAGCTGCATTAGTACACATTGTAAATGTAACAATTAGAAAGGGATTAAACTTCTGTCCTCCAGATATTTCAGAGAAGCTACTTTCTAAAATAAAAGTTGCTGCTCTTTCAAGTTTAAATACACTAACACTCAAATCACTTCTTATAAATCCCAAAATGGCATTATGGCTTTCTTTTTAACTATTGAATTCTCCCTGGCAGAGCCAGGGCAATAAAACCCATCATATTCTAATTTCCAGACAGCTTGATAGAACCAATGTTCTCACTATAGATAAAGTGTAATGAAGCACTTTCTTTCCCATAGGAAACTCTTTGACTCATATGCTTTGATGCCAAGTAGCCTTCACATCTGCTGCTTCTCCATTGATGGCTTTAACTTGGCATGCTAAACTGGTGTCTGATGAAGCAGATTTACTCAAAGGCACCATTTTATTTCTTGCAATGGGAACGTAGTAAATCCCTGTAATAAACATAGGATCAGGCTCATATACAATAAGTTGTGTGTTAGAGAAGAAAAGAGGGAGGGAGACAATCTTCTTGGGTAAAAATAATTACTTTTTATGGAAATACAACGGAATACATAGTAAAGAATTGGTTTTAATATTATTTCAAGGAGAACTAATTTAAATAAAATTATAGTAGACATTAGTAAATAAGACTGCAACATTGGTTTAAACCTATCAAACTATTTTTATTAACACATTGCATCTTAATGTTACCTTTAATGCGTTGCCTATAACCAATATTTCTGTGCAATTAAAGCAATAATAATCTCCTAGGGTCAGAGAATTCATACGACTACAAAAATCTTCAATTAGGTGTTTTTTGTTGAAAATGAAAACCACATATCAACATTTCAATTATAGTACTGATAAGTAAGCTAACACAACTGCTCCAATGAGTGCTCAGTGCTCAAACATAGAAAATATTAAATTGTTTTATTTATTTACATATGTGAAAATAAAAATAAAAGTTATAGAAATTCAAAATATTTAGTTACTTATGAATTAATCACTTTCAAAACATTGTTTAATAATTTGCTGTTTTGGAAGCCTGACTATGTTAGGTTTTCATGTGACTACATTAGAAGAGAATTTAATGTCTGACACACAAATTGTTTATATTTGAAAAGAGATACTAAGACATCCTCAACTAAGGAAAAAGTTAGGACTATGGGAATTGACTCATCAGTTAAATCAGTCTTATTCTCCCTACAACAAAGAAAGGTGTTGAAGTAGTTCCTTGAACTAGTTGTGCAGGCAGCAAGCATGGCATAGGACTGTACCATTTTGCACTTGAACTCTCTCTTTCAAATTCTAACTCATGATAACATCTATGTGTGAATTATTGCTTCTTTAATTTCAATAATTGCATTCCTTCCATTTTCTTGTAAGTGGTATGGTTTTTTATTTCAAAATTGCATCCTTTGATAAATTCATACTTGCACACTGCATCTAGCTCATATTTATCTTTCAATCAGTTCCTCCAAATCCTCTGGAAATCATCTAATATATCTCCAATCCATGGAGATTTCGAGGAAAGCACACAGTATCACTCATGCGATGAATTTGCTTTTTCCTTGTGTACCGATAAGAAAAGAGAATTTAATTACTCATCTGAAAATAGCTAGTAGTGCACGGCAGTGATCTGAAACAAAGAACTCCACAGGCTAAAGCATCTCAATCAATAAGGCTGCTCTCATGTGATTTGGTGCCATTTGCTGAAAGAAATCATCTCTGCACTTACTGAAGTGCCATAAAGAATTTCTAATAATTCTACTGTTGCATAATGCTTCCTACACAATGGCAGAAAAGATTGAGAACCAGAATAATAATAGCAACTATGTTCATACAAGAAAGCATGACCTATTTTCTATTCAGGTGCTAATACATAATCATTCAGCCTTTTATAGTAAATATAACTGTTTTCATATTGCTATTATAGTAAATATGCCATTTTTCCATTACTATCACGGGTCTTGTAATAAGATAAACAAAGGTTGCATTCTTATTTGAAAACACTAAATTATGACTGGAGATATATGTTTTTGTAAATCTAACTATTAATTAAGCACATTTCAGCTAAAACCATTTTATATTTATATCTCAATTAAAAATTTACTTGTCTTCCTTTAGACATTAAGAAATGATATCTGTAGTGAAATTTTAATCCAACAACATGGCTGCTTTGGCTGGAATATAGACCTGTAATACTAAACAATATAGGAAACTTTAGTTTGTAGAAGAAAGCAGCCATGTTTGAAAGTGACATCTAACTGAAAGGTAGAAAAAGTGACAAATTACAAAAAGATTTGACAGAATGAGTCAGAGATATGATACATACAACTCTCACAGAAAGAAGCACAGGAAAGAGAAGCCATTTAAGAGCAGTACAGGGAGAGAGATTCAGTCAGTTCTCTGCAAAGCATTTGAGTGAGTTGGGAGTCATTCATGAGTTCATGAACTTCAGTACAGGTCAGCAGTGGAAGTTGAAGCCAGAGGATAAGAAGGAGCCAGCAGATTACAACAAAATGTCAAAGTTAGTTTCATGCCAAGCAAAGCAATTCATTGAAAAGTCAAGAGGGGCCCAATTGAATCAGTCAGCTAGGAGAGGAGTTTGAGCCAGAACAACTAACTGATTTGAACCTGCCAGGTAGAGTTTGGAAAGAACTAGAAAGGGTGTGCTTATTCAAGTAAGCCTCTGAGAAAACAATTAGATCATCTGAATAAAAATTACTTTTATAAATATCCCTTAAGCACTTAAATAATTGTAGCAGAAATATATAAGCTACTCATGTTTCAAACCCTCAGTGTGATTCAATTTGGGGAGATCACTGAATTAATGGGTACAAATGACAAATGACAAAGGACAAGAGATGGCTGTATATGCCCAACTGGCACAAATTAAATATTTTAAAACCCCAATTTGAGCAAAGAGCTGAGTGAGATCACTGGCACTCACAAGATGAAAAGAGAGAACCTAATTCTCACTAAGTCATTTATCAGACCTCATCTACCTGTAAACAGGACGTGTGAACAATCATAAACACAAATAAGCATTTGCACAAAAGCCAAAACAAGTAAATATAGTAAGAAAAAGTGCTTTAAAGTTAAGATAAAATGCTGGTATGTGGTAGTAGGGGTCCAGTACCACAAAGAATGGAGAACAAGAGTTGAGATTAGCCAAAATATCATACGTGATGATGGTTATAACAGGATACCATCGTTACTACTGCTACTGTAATGCCATAAGACTTTAGTTTCATTGTTAATGACTTAGCCTATCAATATGTAAGCTACTCATGTTTAAGTTTTCTTCTTATAAAAAATAATCCTGATGATAAGTTCTTCTTATTTGTGAAGATTTATAAATAGTAACTTATAATATAATTCAAGTTTTCCTAAAGAAGAAGAGAAAGTAGGGAAGCAGAAAAGGAGGAAGAGAAAATGGGGAGAAAGAATGAAAGAGAAGGAAAAGAAAGACTACTCTTGGTAAATATGAAAAGTTACCATGTTTTGTGCCAGAAAAGTTTTCAACCAGCTTGAACTCTTAAGTTCTCTATGTATACTTTCAAATAAATTGACTTTCAAAATAGAAATGCTATAGGATCTCTAGCCGTTTGGATAAAAATATATCCATTTATATACAGAAGAGCAAAAAGAAAATATTAAATGACAAAAGTAATTTTTAAAAATGCATTTAATTCAACTATTTCTCATAAGTTTTTCATCAGCAGCTACGTTCATTTCATTTCACTCATGAATAACTGCACAAAATTACTAAAGTAGGTACAGATAACAAAAGAAAGAAGTCATTGGAGGAGGCTAAAAACTACTGAAGTCTATACAAACGAGGAAAATATTTTATGTTGTCTCTCACTCTCTCTCAGTGTGTGTGTGTATTTGTGTGTGCATGTGCGTGTGTTTGTGTGTACATGCGTGTTTTTGTGTATACACCCATGGGAATGTATAAGGCAGAGCAGTACTACAAATGTTCCTCTCTTTTACTTTCTGTTTGATTTCCTTGAGGCAAACTCTCTCACAGATTTTGCTCTCACCACTTGCTCCATGCACACTGGCCAGTTAGTATTTGGTATCTGCTCAGCTTTCTCCCAGTGCTGGGGTTTATGAACTGAAGCTATACTTTGCAATTAATGAGTGTGCTGGGGGTTTGAACTCGTGGTCTTCTGCTTTGAAATTACGTGCTCTTATTCACTGAACCATTTCCCCAGCCTACAGGTATATTTTAAAAGATAAACCAAAGTAAGTTAGCAAATAGAAAATGTAACAACAGTATTCTGAGTCCTGTAAAATATATAGACAAATAGAAATTTCAAAATGTTCAAAGTACTGTAACTACATATAACATAATAGACAAAATATTGAAATACATAATAATATTGAGAAAATGGAAACAGAAAAGATAGGACATTAAAAAAAAAAAAGAAATGACTAGCCTGCAAGGAGAACTTACAGCTGATGCAATGAGAACAAACTTGGAAGTTCGGTTAAGAAAAGATTTTCTAATCTTGGGGATCTCTAGACAACATAATTATTTTTCAATGTGGCCTCAGACTTTTAAAATTAAGAAGTAAGTTAACCATGTTTATTTAAGATACAAAAATAATAAACAAAAGTTATATCCCCAGACAAGGACTATCTGGACCAAAGAAGTAATGGCTATGGTCAAGACATACAGAGGACATCTCAGGAGGAACTGAAGGCGTCTCTTTACCATCCTAAGACTCAATGAAATAGACTTAAGACAAAAATATTTTTGAGTCAAAGACCAATATTCTAGCATGTATAAAGTTCCTGTTAGATACATAGCATCAAAGATAAATTAAAAGTGAAAATAAATTAATGTAAAAATATTCTCAGAAACTGTGTTTGTAAAACAATTTTTTTTTGGTAGAAGAAATCAATTCCTTTAAAATCATAAGGAAAGCTACTAGGTATCTGTCTCATTTATATGCTAAATAAAACACATTAAGAGTCACTAAGGGGTTTTCATTGTTTTAAAATAATATTATTGCAAAAATAATTAGTAGAAAGCAAATGTGGACACAGTACTGATGATAGATACTACAGCATACAAAAGTGCAGTCGCTACAACACAAGAGTAACTGACTAGAGTCATTAGGCTCCTACTCCACTGCTATGTCTAAACAGTACATTGGCAAAAAGAGAAGACCCACAAAGTGTATTTTTATGGATAATTTTGTGAACATTAGAATGAAAATATTGGGTAAGCCCGAAGAGGAGGAAGGGGAGAAGGAAAAGATGAGAATGAGGAAAAGGAAGGAGGAAGATGAGGAAAGGAAGAAAGGAGGAAAAGGAAAGAGGAAGAGGAGAAGGAGGAGCAGGAGGAGGAGAAGGAGAAGGAGGAGGAGGAGGAGGAAGAAGAGCACCTTCTAGTCTAAAGCTAAGGAAATTTTCTCAGAAACAAAGGAAGAATAAATAGGGCTTAGAAAATAAAAAGATTAAGGTTAAACAGGGTTGCTGAGGTAAGACTATGAAACAACATTTCTTTAGACACTGGAGAAATATAAAAATGTGTGTGTAACCAGTATGAGAAGTGTGGGTAGAAAGTAAAAAGTCAGACATCACAGTGCTTTGTAAACCTGGTAAGATGCTAAATTCTTATGTTAAAGCACATGGGACATGACCATTTTAAAGAACTTAAAGTCACTTGAATATCAAATGAAGCAAATACTAGAGACACAACTGGGAAACTGAGCATTAAGACATAACTGAAAGATGGTTCAGAAATGACTCTGGTTTCAACTGAGAAAGTATCAGTAAAGTTGATTCATAGCATATAGAAGGGACAGGCTTTGATGAGTACTGGGAGGTGTATGACATCTGTTTAATACTGAATACATACATTTCTGATGCAGAAAAGATGGTCAATAAATATTTATTGAATAAAAATATAGTGTCTTATAATTGAACATCTATATCCTATTTAGAACATAAGGTACATAGTGATACTAATAGACAGAGGCATCACAATAATTACTTCAGTACTAATTAACATGAAAATTCTTACATTAAATCATTTGACATTTCTCTTTATCAGAGATTTAGAGAAAATTCGCCAAAGATCTCCAAGTTATACCTTGATGAAACATGATTTTGGAGTACACTAATCTAGACATCTAGAAGATTCTAAGAAAGTCATCTGCAGTTTTTTTTGTTTAACTTATATAATCTGTCCTTATTTATACACTAGAAATCAGAACAATGAAAGACTATGTGAGGCAAATATCATCTTATACTTTTAACCATAGTTACATATAACTTACGTTAGTCATAAATAAAGATATGCTATTTAACATACTCTATTAGTAAATGTGGCAAAGTCAGTAATTTCAGAAAGGCCAAATTTAAAGAACTCATGAATTGGAATGTGGAGTCATATGCAGGATCATTCTAAATTCTGAATTTTAAATTCTTCTTATAGCCCTGTGTATATATAATATCTCTGAGACTGCTACACAGTATTTGCTATGCCATCTTTACTCAATAAAGTTTTATTCAATAGTTTAAATTTACATAATGAGAAATGACCTGTTTGTCATTCCAACCAGGCCTGCAAGAGTAAGGTAGAATTATAGCAAGTAGTGAGAGAATCAGGCACTCAACTCAGTCTCTGATTCTACAATTCTAGGATCTCGCAGTATCTTCTACTAGTAACAACTATTTAAAATGTAATTGTACTATATTTTAAAGAAAATTCCATGACAAAAGTTTGTATTTTAAATACACATAGAGCACAAATTTCTTTTGATATCATCATTGTCAGATGTACATACTATAGTAGTAAATGTGGCTAGGTCAGAAATTGAGAAAGGCTGAATTTAATTAGTCTGCAAAATTTGGAGCCCCAAGGCATGGATTAGACATAAATGAGGTTATTTTCAAACAGCTTTGTGAAAACCAAGGTATCTTTTTGAAAAATAATGTACCTCTCCAAAGAAGCTAAATAACATATGGGCTGCGGCTAATTTTTTGATCCTCTAACATATTTATATATCCATTCTCTTAATCTTTATACTGATGGAGAAAAGAATCTACTGTTTCTTAGTAACAGTTTTTATACTATTTAGCTCTGGTGTATGGTTTTACTTCTACTATACAAATTATCATCCTTTAAGAAACAGTTTCATTTAATTTTGAAGCTTTTGGATAGCATCCTCAAACTCTCACCTTCTTCATTATCTAAGTACCGATAACAGTATATTTGGTGATACTCCACAGTTATAGACCATGATCATATAATTGCTGCTATTGTTATGAGAGAAAGTGTGTGCCCTTCAATGGCTGCGGCAGGAGAATAGGAGCATCTTCTTCAGCCAATGAACAGGAGCTCAATGAACAAAAGCAACATTACCTTTGGATATGGAATTAATAATTGCTGTAGAGCCCCAACACTGCCTGTATCTCCACAGCATCAAAACTTACCCTCAAAGCTAGATGTGTTGACATGCCTCCTCTTGCTTGAACTAACAGAACTACAATATTTTAAAACAGGTCTCGGTGGTGGCACACGCCTTTAATCCCAGCACTTGGGAGGCAGAGGTAAGCAGATTTCTGAGTTTGAGGTCAGCCTGGTCAACAGAGTGAATTCCAGGACAGCCAAGGCTACACAGAGAAACCCTGTTTCGAAAAAGAAAAAAAAAAAAAAAAAACAAGTCTCTGAAACCGAGCATTTCAACACAATTGGACAGCAGTAGGTGCTTGTTAAATGAAAAAATACGATTGAAATTCCTTAAAAATCAACACTTCTTAGACTAATGTATTATCTTCATATGTAAAATTTTATTTTTTAAATATAACCCTGGTTGGTTGAGGAGGTGCAAAAGATCATGGGTTACTCTGATTTCCCTGTTGCTAGGTTTTTAAACAAGCATGCCTTGTCTAGTGTATTGGTAGAGTTTAAGAAGCCAAAGCATGGAATTGAAATTAGAATATTTAAAGCACTTAAAAAATATCTAAATATCTAAAATAAAATGAACATGCTCCACCATGTACATAGCAGCATTATTTACAATAGCCAGAAACTGTAAACAACCCAGATGTCCCTCAACAGAGGAATGGATACAGAAAGTGTGGTACATCTACACAATGGAGTACTACTCAGCTATTAAAAACAACGAATTTATGAAATTTTTAGGGAAATGGATGGATCTGGAGAGTATCATCCTGAGTGAGGTAACCTAATCACAAAAGAACATACATGGTATACATTCTCTGATAAGTGGTTATTAGCCCAGAAGTTTGGCATACAGGAAGAACGACACACAAACCACAAGAAACCTAAGAAGAAGGAAGACCAAAAGGTGGACATTTCATTCCTTTTTAAAAAGAGGAATCAAATACCCACAGAAGGAGTGGCAGAGATTAACTATGGAGCAGAGACTGAAGGAAGGACCAGCATATAGCTATCTCCTGAGAGGCTCTGACAATACCTGACTAATACAGATGTAGAGGCTCACAGCCATTCATTGAACTGAGTACACTGTCCCCAATGAAGGAATTAGAGAAAGGTTCTACAGAGCTGAAGGGTTTGCAGCCCCTTACGATGAACAACAATTACTAACTAGTACCCTCAGAGCTCCCAGGGACCCAACCACCAATCAAGGACTATACAGGGTGGGACTGAATGTTCTGGCAGCATGTGTATAGTAGATGATTGCAAATTCGATTATCAATAGGAGGAAAGGACCTCGGCCTTGTGAAGGTTTTGTGCCTCAGTGTAGGGGAATGCCAGGGCCAATAAGTGGGAGAGGGTGGGGTGGCAGGCATGGGGAGGGGGGAGGCAAAAGGGGTTTGTTCTTGTTGTTTTTGTTTGTTTATTTTTGGAGGGGAACCTGGGAAAGGAAAAATGTACATGTAAATAAAGAAACAACAACAACAAAAAAAGATGATGTTTCTCTTTCCACTAGAAAAAAAATATATCTAAAATAAAATCTTCATGACTCCTATAAGGTATTTTTTCTTCTGACTTTAACATTAAGAATTCAGCATGTGAGCCAGGCGGTGGTGGCACACGCCTTTAATCCCAGCACTTGGGAGGCAGAGGCAGGCGGATTTCTGAGTTCGAGGCCAGCCTGGTCTACAGAGTGAGTTCCAGGACAGCCAGGGTTACACAGAGAAACCCTGTCTCGGAAAAAAAAAAAAAAAAAAAGAATTGAGCATGTGATACAGTTAGCAACATAAGATAAATGTTACTTCAATATAATAATCCCTGTATGGTTGTTATTGCAACCTGTATACATTACAGAAGATTTCAGCTCTGAAGGATTTCTGTATTGTTGGAAATAGAAAAGTTGCTTTATGTCAATTTCTGCACGTAGGAGAGGCATCCTTTTTTGAAAGGCAGAAAGATAAAAGATGAAAGTATAGGCAGCAAAGTCAGTAGCAAGGTAGAGTGAAGCTAGACACACATGCCACCACAAGGCAGAGTGGAGCTAGACACATATGCCACCACAAGGCAGAGTGGAGCTAGACACACAGGCCACCACAAGGC
>JADRCD010220118.1:22288-24788 GCA_019843815.1 Montemys delectorum
ACACACAGGCCACCACAAGGCAGAGTGGAGCTAGACACACAGGCCACTGTAGAAAACAAAAGAGATAACAAACAACAAAGAATTGAAGACATAGCCACGAAAAGAAGCAAGTTCAAACAAGCAAAACAATATAAGGACGCAAAGAGAATTATGGTTTTGAATCGTTTTTGTGTTCTTCAATATGAGCTTTGCAGATAATGAATTTGGGCTTTGAAATAAGAGTGTTTTAAAAATAAAGATAAATACATTAATATCCCAAGTTCTTAGGACAGAAATAAGTCATTTCTGGTGTCAAATCCTTATGTTGGGCACTTGATCTGTGTAATTACAGAAACTTAGCTCCAGGAGTTCCTTGTGCCCAGGAATAATTAAGGCTCACTGCAATTCACTACCCACTGAGTACTTGATATGGACTACATAGACTTAGCCATTTCTCCAGCTGATGTTTGTAAGAAAATATCTCAAATTAAAGAATGATTGTATAATAAAATACTTGGTAATAACTCCACAAAATTAGAAAATTGATCAATTGTATTTGATATAGGAAAAACTGCCATATTAAATTAAATGTTTAAGTGATATATGATTAATAAATTTGAGTAATTAAACAAATTTTAATTGAAATTATAAACCAGTATTTAAACTAGCAAATAAGTTCAAGGAAAAGATAAAAATTTAAAATGATATGTAGCTAAGTAAATGAAATGTAATTAGTATTTGGAAATTTAATTTTCTTTAGAATTCTACTGTTCAAGGATAGTACAATTTTATAATAATTTTTCAAGAAAAATTTATTTTTAGCATGCTATGCTTTAAGTCATAACACTTTTAGTGAATCCGTAATGAAACTATATCCTTGGAAGCAATAACTAGATTTCAGTGTGCCTGCAGTGTTCCAGACAATGAGTAGGGATAGCTCTGGCCCTAAAAGGCTCTTGAAGCATGTTTGATAAGAGTATCTAATGTCATGGAGCAATTTTTCAAATAAAATTTTATACTATACATTCATTATCTGTTGGTTGTGTATGAGTGAACCATGAATGCTTTTGCCAAAAATTTCCAATCTATAAAACACATCCTTGATAAGCTACAAAGCAAGGATAAAGAGCACTAAATATCTAAGTGGAAATTCCTGATTTGTGGCCTTATTTTCTGGTGAAAAAGCAGGAATTAAAAGATGAGGAGAAAATAAAGAGAACTACGAGTTACTCTTTGTTAGGAAGGCAACACCATCACACCACCCACAGAAATGGGGCACAGCTCGTTCCTTTAGACATCGCTGGGAATACTATTAGATAAATATACAGATAATAAGAACCGACTCCTCCTTGAGTTATTATAATGTACCTCATATCAACTGAATGAAATGTATGCATGGAAAACATTATTGCATTCAATTATTCCATCCTTGAATATGCATAGGATTTGGAATCTGCTGTTATTCAATTTTCAAAAAAGCTATCAGTTTTTCACTCAAACATAAAATCTATATAAAACCATTATCTTTGAGAAGAATTCTCTTTACTATCAATTGGGAAATACACTAAACATTTCATTTTTAGTCTTTCCTTTCCTTTTTGGGTAGTGATTTATTAAATAAAATTAGAATTGAAGACAGCATTTTCTTGAAGTGTCACACACAGCTTTTATAAATTTCTGCTGAAATAAATTATAAATATTAAAGTATGAGATATGACAGTTCTCACAAGAGACTGTTGTATTTATAAATATGCTTTACTGTACTGCAAATGCATCGTACCACATCATTATTTCTTTGAATAATCAAATGGTAGTGGTCCTTTGCTTGGAGGGGGGAGGCAAAAGAAGTTTGTTCTTGTTGTTTTTGTTTGTTTGTTTGTTTGTTTGTTTTTTGGAGGTGAACCTGGGAAAGGGAAAATTTACATGTAAATAAAGAAAATATTAAAAAAAAGAAAAAAAGAAAAGATTAGACATGACAGGCAAATATTTAGCTGTGTAACTATCTGTCTCTTAAACTACATCCTGGTATTTACACGGGATAAATAACAGCATACCTACATACTTACGTTTTTAAATAAGAGGGATCGTTTGTGTTTTTGGGCTTAGGTTTCAGTAGCAAGTGAGGCTTACCTTGAAAAACGTCATGGTTGCGCCGTCCTCTACTGCTCCATACTCTATCTTGGTTTGCTTAGCTAAATCGTCAGCAGAGTCAATAGGCGACTCCATGCGCTCCACAGTCAGAAAGGCGGCTAGGTTAGCGGTATACGAAGAAATGATGATAAGTGTGAAAAACCACCAAATGCCTCCCACTATCCTGGTGGAGAGTGCTTTGGGCATGAGCTCAGAACCTAACAGAGAGTGGGGGAAAGGTGAAACGGATACAGACAATTTGATCAGTAGTCAGACATGTTTGGTCACAGTGGAAGAACGGGATCGCTGCCTAATGGAATTTAAGTCAAAGATGGACACATTGCTTCAGCAAACAAGCAAACAACCGTGCTTGGGAGAGCAGAGGACAGTT